>JAFEMH010000004.1:1800000-2011795 GCA_022495995.1 Adenophora triphylla var. japonica
TGCTTATTGTGCCCCAGCTACTAAAGAAAATAGAACTAGCACTAAGGGAATAATCAAGAGAAATCATTAAAATCTAACTATTGAAGGAAAATGGGAGTTAAATGCCCTTTCGTCCTCAACATATGCAATCTTTTTTCTTTTCGTCCTTGAGTCATTTTTTTTCGCTTTTAATTCTTCCATTAGTTTAGCGTCCATTTCTTTGTTAAATAAGGTGATGTAGCTAAGTGATGTCATCTTTTTGACTTATGTGATAATTTACAAAGAAACTTTTGTTGATGTGATATTATAAGGGGAGAAAGTGTAAATATAAAATAATTAATTCTGAATAAAAGCAAATAAAATATAAAATGAATAAAAAATATGAGACAATAAAAAAAATTATTAGATTAACATCAAATAAATAAAAAATAGTAAAAAACTAAAAATAAAATATAACATCTTTTGATTACTTATTTAGCTATTTATTCTATTTTTTTTAATATTAATTTTCTAAATATCTTATATTTATGCTTTGGTGACTACTCGGTGACAATTGAATTAGATCTAGGTTTTTGTTTTTATATTTAGGAATAGTATTTTCAAATTTAGCCCCTCCATTTTAATTGAAAAGATTATATAGTGAGCAATCTATAGTATAAATGGCAACTGTCCACCTCAGCCATGAACAGTACAATGAATAGTGCCAAAACTTTTTTTCCCATTTTGCTCTTACTAAGTTGTCCCTTTCCCATTTTGCCCTTTTTTTTTAAATAAAAAAAATTAAAAAAAAAAAAAAATACCACGTGTCCTCGAACACGGGCTTTTACTATGTTTAATATTGCAAACTTCTATCCCTTTAATTTCCACCCCAGCAAACTTTTTCAAGCAATACTTCCATGTCAGCAAAAAAGGTGACACCACATCACCTGATTTAACAGAGCAATGGACGGCAATCTGACAAAAGGATTAAATGGTTTCACAAATGCATATGTTAAAGACGAAATCGGAAAAAAAAAGAGGCTTAGAGACAAAAAGGATAAATATTACAGGTTAAGAATGAAAAGGGTATTTAAATCGGGAAAATGGGGACTAGAGGGAAATGAGAAGAGACTTAAAAGACTAGCACTTTGAATACACTTTTCATTATTGAATAATTCTTATTAGAAAGACTTTTAATTATGAAAAACTTTCATAGTGGAAAACTCAATTTTATTATTGAATAATTCTTCTTCTTCTTTTCCTTATAGTGCGTTCTTCTGATAACAATACCAATAATACTATGACTATTTATACAAACTAGTGTAACACTCGTGCGTTAAACGCACGACCAAAAAAACTTTGATAAATAACATGAACTAAATCATATAGTTAATATAACTATCTCATTTGATTTGCATGACTGTCATTAAATAAAAATAATTATCTCATTTTTAATTAATTAATATTCTAAATAACTCTATTTTTTCATTAATTTGCGTCTTTTAAAAAATAATTTTTTGGATATTATCTTATAAAGTCATACTTCGAATTTTCTAACCAATATTATATAATAGTTTTCTTTTTTAAAAATATCTTATAGTTTTTATTTAGAAAACCCCATATAAAATAGATTTTTTTAGAAAACTATTTTGAAATAGTTATGACACCATATTTATTGTTTTAGCAATAAATATAAAATTTATAACCCAATTATATATCACTCTTTAATTTAAGGAGATGGTTCAATAAAACACTAAAATCTCAGTTTTTTATTTTATTATATTTTTGGAATTTTAATGAACAAAAAAAAAATATCAACAATAAACTCAAAAGTTGTATCAAAAAGTGGCTAAATAAGATTTCAAGCCTATTTTTTACTATTAGCTAAAAAAATCACTTCGTTCGAAGAAATTAATGAAGAAAAAGGAAAAAAGACTTTAATAAAAACAAAGAAGAATTTAAGAGAATATAATTTTGAAAACAAAATTTTCAACAAAAATATATCATCACATTAATTTAATAATATTACAGATTTCTAAACATAATCAATAACTATTTCTGTTTTAAAAACACTCTTCATTTAAGAAAAAAAATGAATTTTTTTTTTATCTAAATATGCATAAGACTTTAAAAAAACAATTATTACTATTATCCGCATTTCAAAAATATCAATTCATTAAATGAAAATTTCCATGTGTTTCTAAATGTATTTTTACTATTGTTTTTTCATATTTCATTTTTTACTTGCAAAATTAAGAGTTTACAAAACAATGATATTTATGAATTTGTGAAGAAAGGAGTTTAGGTATAATGGCTAAAAGTAAGAGAAAAAAAGTAATGATTCATTTGCATTTAATTAATAGGGGAGAGAATAGGATAATAGATTAATTTAAAGACAATTAATTATTTTATTGATTAGTTGATTTAAAGCAAAAAATATTCTAGAACCATCCATGTTTTGGATGGAAAATGAGCTTATTGAAGTGCTCTATTCACTTCAACATTTATATACATATAGATGGATTTTTTTTCCAAATAATTCCCATTTGAATCCATATATACCGGAATGACACTAGGAAAAATTTATGTACCAAAATGACCACTTTGAGAGAAATCGGCATTGGTAGTGCCGTTTTTGGTTTGAAGTCGGCATTGCCAATGCCGACTTTAGGCCATTTTTGAAACCCAATTTAAAAAAAAAAAAAAAAAAAAAAAAAAAAAAAAAAAACCCTAAAGTCGGCATTGGCCTAAAGTGCGTCCCATTTAAAATGTCTCAACCCAAAAAAGGAAATTTTTTTTCACTATTTCACCCGCTCATTCTCTCTCCTACTTTACTTTTACACTCACAACATTCTCTCTACTAACTATTTTTCCCACTCATTCTCTCTCCTATTTTATTTTTCATACTCACAATATTTAAAATTTTTCTCTTTCTTAC
Organism: Adenophora triphylla var. japonica; assembly: GCA_022495995.1. Lineage (NCBI taxonomy): Eukaryota > Viridiplantae > Streptophyta > Magnoliopsida > Asterales > Campanulaceae > Adenophora > Adenophora triphylla. Next base: position 1,802,897 of record JAFEMH010000004.1, read on the forward strand.
GTCACTTTCCTTAATTCCCGCGCCGAACTCATTTTGAGACATTTAGATTGAGACGGAGGGAGTAGGAGAGAGAATGAGTGGGAGGAATAGTGATTTGATTAGTGTTGTGAGTGTAAAAGTAAAATAGGAGAGAGAATGAGTGGGAAAAATAGTAAAGATTTCCTTCCATTTTGGGTAATCTCCATTGGGCTGGGACGGACTAAAAAAGAAATAAGTATCCACTCTGCTGCAGGGACGGATGGAGTATATTTATAATTTCTTTAAAAGGACAAAGCATGAAACACTCAAGACAACATCTAATTCACCCAAATAGATTAATTTAAATCTGGTAAATAAATCAAAATAAACACAAATCATTAAACAGTTGGGTAGTAGTTGAAATCGCAAAAATCAGATCTTGCTTTTGTGCAGTTTGAGAAATTCAAACAAAGATTTCACTGGGTTTTGGAAGGTGATTTGTGTCGAGGAATACAGAAGCAAAATCAAGGAACAACAAGGGCGAGTGGGTGGTCAATATGGATTTCAAAAATCAGATCTTAAATGTTGTTTCGATTTTTCGTGGTGTTGATTTGATAGTTTGGTCGTCAACGGCGGTTAAAAGTGCGGCAATTAGACATTTACCTGTTGGTGAATGAATGATGGTGAAGATGTATTATGAAAGTCAGCGGAAACGGAGAAGACTGCGAGCGGCGACGAGTAGATGTAGGAAGCCTGCAATTTTTTACTATTGTTTTACTAATTACCCAGAGTAGGGAAAGTTATATAATTTTGAGGTTTTTTTTTTTTTTTTTTGGTGTTTTTTTTTTTTTTTTGTTTTTTTTTGTTTAACCTCCGGTGAGTTACATTTTGCAGTTGAAAATTAAGGATGGGGAAGGAGCTATGAGAAATATTAAAGGGTGGTTGTTTTGATGGGGAAAGGAGCATTTACAAGTTAAATATTCGATTGGTTAATTTTTTAAATATTTGGGTTAAATTTGAAAATTTCAATCTATCTTTCTGTTAAATTATTAACGCTCGTTAGAAAAAATTAATGAGTGAATAGTACTTTGGTTAATTTTACTAATAAAACTATAGTACGCATCATACATTTGTTGTTTCAATAGTACGAATGTCAAATTGATGTTGAAGCCATAGTACGAGGGTTAGAAAAGCAGTTTACTCTAGTACTCCCTCCGTCTCTGCCGAGTGAATACTTATTTCCTTTTTAGTCTGTCCCATCCCAAATAGAGACTGTCCAAAATGGAAGGGAATCTTTACTATTTTTCCCACTCATTCTCTCACCTATTTTACTTTTACACTCACAACACCAATCAAATCACTATTCCTCCCACTCATTCTCTCTCCTATTTAATTTTTCATACTCACAACATTTCCTTCCACTTTTTATCTCTTTTACTTTTTCTTAATCTGTGTGTCCAAATTTTTGATATCCACTCGGCGGAGACGGAGGGAGTATAGATTATGAAAGACTTTCATATAGTGGAAAACTCTTAGTGGAAGACTTTCATGTTGGAAGACTTTCATAGTGAAAAAACTCATAGTGGAAGACTTTCGTAGTGGAAGACTACTATGAATATTTATACAAATTAAAAGTCACTAACTAAAATGACTTATATTTCACAAAATCTAGGGAGAAACGCGTTTCTTCATAAGTTATGGAGAAACAGGTCCCGACATGTCGCGCGACAATGAGCTAGATAGCCAGAAACCTATGAAAGTGATATCCAGAAACCTTCAAATGAATATCCAGAAACCTTCAAAATGTTTCTGGATATACATTTGAAGGTTCTGATATCCGAAAACCTTCAATAGCAATTTACGGATATGCCCTAACACATTTACGGATATGCACCTAACGGTTTTACGGATATGCACCTAACGGTTTACGGATATACATTTCACATCCTTACGGCTATCAAATACAAAGCTTACGGATATCAACTGCAAAGCTTCGGCTATCAAATGCAAAGCTTACGGATATCCGAAGCTTTTGGTCTTGGCCTTGGATTTTTTTTTTCTGGTTATCAAATGTAAAGCTTCTGGCTATGAAAAACACGTTTCTCCATAGTTATGGAGAAACGCGTTTCTCAGCAGACGCACTCCTTATATTTTGAAATAAATGAAAAAATCTAAAATGCCGTATAGTGGGTCCCATCTTAGATTCTATATTTCAAAATGAAAATTTGAAATTTGAACCAAAATTTTTGAAACCTACGCCTGCAACACATGAATCCTAAAGCTTTCGTCACTATCCCAAAGCACAAGCTTTGTAACGCTAAAGCTTTTTGTCAAAAAAATTTCCAGTATGAACTTCATGTTTTGTGTAATTAATGAGTTTGATAACTATAAGGATAATAACAAGAATATATTGTATATATTTTGTTACCTAATTTATAGAGATAGTATACTTCCTCCGTCCCGCTACAAATTGCACACTTTTCTCATTGGGCGTCCCATTATAAACTTCACACTTCCTAAAATAACAAAGAATCTTTACTATTTCACTCACTAATTTTCTCTCCTACTTTACTTTTATACTCACAACACCAATCAACTCACTATTTCCTACCCCACTTTCTCTTTCCAACCTCACTTTTTATACTCACAACAATTACTCCACTAACTTTTTCCTTAATTTGCGTGCAAATGGTAACTGTGAACTTTGTAGCGGGACGGAGAGAGTATATCATTAGAAGATTCAAAAAATCAAATTTTGTACTATAGCTTAAGGAAAATTATTCTAGAATATTATCTCTTGTAATATAAATATGTATCTCTTGTTATTAATAAAATTGAGCCATTCATACCAACTTTCTCTATTCATGTATGAATTGGCTTCGTCTAATCGTCTTTTATTCTATTAATAGCAACAGTATACTCTAGATACACCATAATTGAAAATTTTGTGAGACTAAATCTACTCTTAAACGGTCCAACTCCTTGTCTCATATTGTCTGTGACTCTGCTTTCATATTCTCTTCATTATACATTATAATGATTATAGTTCTATTGTAGGAATTTGGAACGTTGTTGCCGGATATCCGATTCTACAGTGCAGCATACGGACCAAATGATGACACTGCCCCCCAACTTCAAGATCAATGATCGAAATTAATCAGTAGTCTCATGTGTTGTCCAATAAATTTTGACCATTGATCTCGAGCATATGATGACATGATGACACTGACAATAACATTTCTTGACGGTGCTTGCTATTGCTCTAAGTTAAGAATTTTGTCAGTTCAAGTGTTGATTTGGAAAAAAATCAGGAAAAATATTGCTCCCTAAATCCCATAACTGAGTTTTGAGTGTTTTTTTTTTTTGTCTGTCAAAAAATAAGTGTGTTATCAAATAAAAAAAATACTTCCTCGGTCCAAAAATAAATGTTTAATCGAAAAGATTATATAGTGAGCAATGTTTAATATTGCAAACTTCTATCCCTTTAATTTCCACCCAGCAAACTTTTTCAAGCAATACTTCCAAGTTAGCAAAAAAGGTGACACCACATCACCTGATTTAACAGAGCAATGGGCGGCAATCTGACAAAAGGATTAAATGGTTTCACAAATGCATATGTTAAGGACGAAATCGAAAAAAAAAATAGCTTAGAGACGAAAAGGATAAATGTTACAGGTTAAGAATGAAGAGTGCGTCTGCTGAGAAACGCGTTTCTCCATAACTATGGAGAAACGTGTTTTTCATAGCCAGAAAATTTACATTTGATAACCAGAAAAAAAAAACCCAAGGCCAAGATCAAAAGCTTCTGGATATCCAGAAGCTTTGCATTTGATAGCCAGAAGCTTTGCAGTTGATATCCAGAAGCTTTGTATTTGATAGCCAGAAGGATGTGAAATGTATATCCAGAAACTGTTAGGTGCATATCCAGAAAACTGTTAGGTGCATATCCAGAAATGTGTTAGGGCATATCCGAAATTGCTATTGAAGGTTTCTGGATATCCAGAAACCTTCAAATGTATATCCAGAAACATTTTGAAGGTTTCTGGATATTCATTTGAAGGTTTCTGGATATCACTTTCATAGGTTTCTGGCTATCTAGCTCATTGTCGCGCGACATGTCGGGACCCGTTTCTCCATAACTTATGGAGAAACGCGTTTCTCCCTAGATTTTGTGAAGAATGAAAAGGGTATTTAAATCGGGAAAATGGGGACTAGAGGGAAATGAGAAGAGACTTAAAGAGACTAGCACTTTGAATACCCTTTTCATTATTGAATAATTCTTATTAGGAAGACTTTTAATTATGAAAGACTTTCATAGTGGAAAACTCAATTTTATTATTGAAAAATTCTTCTAATATACCAATACCAATAATACTATGAATATTTATACAAATTATGAAAGACTTTCATAGTGGAAAATGTTAGACAAATGCTATGGCTTCTTTAAGACTTAACGAAAAAACTGACAGCAAAAGTAACGGAGATTGAAAAACAAAGGGATTCAAGTCGAGTCTTGTATTTAATACAATCTCCGTAAGAGTTATTTGTCCCGCACTGGTGCTTACGGTTGTATGACAAAACTCTAGTAAGATAAAACGACTTACTATTAGTTATAAGGAGCACTCCAATATAACTAATCTAACGAACAACAAAGGTTTTAGAACTTTGGACTTGAAAGATTGAATGCAACAATATGCAATGATTTGGGTATGTTAATTTATCTCTCTAGAGGGTAAAAGGCTCAGAATGACTGTATATTATAATTGAAATTCGGAGGGAAACTATTTAAAAGAAGTTAAAGGGTTCATGGCTGTTCACTCCAAGAGGTGCCAAACCTGTTCAAAATCTGAGCACGAGCGCGGCCGCTCTTGCCTTGAGCGCGACCGCGCTGGCATCCCGAGACCAAGCCATGATTTACTTAAGATCAGCGCGGCCGCTCTAGGCTGGAGCGCGACCGCGCTGAAGCCAAGAACTGAAAGGTCACGAAAACCTTTTGAGAACAGTTGTGACCCAAAACTCATTTTGATCAGTCCAAGTCAACCCAAGTTAACTTTAACCCTTTATTTTAACTTCCGTTAAGTTACAAAAACACTTGTCATTAATTCTCATTCACCCTAAATGGTTTTAGAGACATTAAATAAGTATAATAATCTACAACAAATGTAGAATATAATTTGTAACTAGTTCCGTTAACACATAACGAACTTCCGTTAGAAACTAGATCAACGTTAAGTTAAACTTAACTTTTCGTTATCCATTTCCAACAATCCCCCACATGAATGACAATTAATGCATGAATGCAATTTCGTCCAAAGTTCCGGCGAACTATTATTACATCGGGATAGATAGCTTGTGGCCTTGAATCTTCCCTAGTGAAATATTATCGGATATACTAGCCATTTGGTAGCGAGTCGCTTTGAACCAGTGACTGTCGGGTGTATACCAAGACAATAATACTCACATAATAACAGCTCTAACAATTGTTGTTCTCACGTTTTGTCCATTTTGGCCCTGGACCGTATCTCATTCATAAGCGTTCATTTAAAGGCGGCCTAATTACCTCTCGCTTATATAGGTGATTCTCACTATAAGGAGTATCATGCACTACTCCACCCGTAGGTATAGAAATCATTAAAAGTTTTCTCAACTTACCCTTACCATCTTTGCATGTGCTTGTACTTGGATGTTACGGGAATGAGTATTCAACATCTCCAGGTTAATAAACCGAGTTGTTGTTTCCAAGTAACTCTACTAGAACTTATAACTTGGTTGTCTCATTGAACCAAGGGCACGGGATCTCCATTTCTCAAGGTTGAGTGTCCGCTATAAGTTCTTTTGTTGTGGGTTTTAAACCCATTCCCTTAACAGGTTTATACGGTTGATCTCTATTTATACCTTTGGTAAATGGATCCGCTAAGTTATCACATGATTTTACATAATCAATGGTGATAACGCCATTCTTGATCAAGCTGTCTAATGGTATTGTGTCTACGACGAATATGTCTAGACTTACCATTGTACATACTATTCTCGTGCCCTTCCAATTCTTTGATTGACTATCACAATGGATTAGTACAGCAGCACATGTTTGCTCCAACAAGGAACATCCTCCAGGAAGTTCTTAAGCCATTCTCGCTTCTTCCCCGGCTTTATCCAACGCGATAAACTCGGATTCCATCGTGGATCTGGCTATACACGTTTGTTTGGAGGATTTCCATGACACGCTCCTCCACCTATAGTGAATACATATCCACTTGTCGATTTAGAGTCTTTCGTGTCCGATATCCAATTGGCATCACGGTATCCTTCTAATCTGCTGGATATTTATTGTAAAGTATCCCATGGTTTAATGTATACTTTAAATATCTTAGTACTCTCATTAGAACTTTCCAATGATCGGTACTAGGATTGCTTGTGAACCTACTTAGTTTGCTCACCGAATATGCAATGTACGGGACGAGTACAATTTGTTAAGTACATCGATCGCCAATGATTCTTGCATATTCCGGTTGAGAAACCTGGTTCCCCTTTGTTCTTGGCTAAATGTAGAGCCAAGTCTACAGTGTCTTAGCCGGAGGGTCATCAAAGACATTGAATTTCCGAAGAACATTCTCTAGGTAATGGGATTGTGAAAGAACTAATCCTTCAGATGTTCTAGAGATCTTTATCCCTAATATTACATCAGCTAATCCCATGTCTTTCATGTCAAAGTTCTTCTTTAACATGCCTTTGGTATTCATGATTAAATCATGATTACTTCCCATTATGAGCATGTCGTCTACATAAAGACAAACGATAACGAATGATTCAGATGTTCCTTTAATGTAGACACATTTGTCACATTCATTGATCTTGAATCCATTTGATAACATGGTTCTATCGAACTTCTCATGCCATTGTTTAGGTGCTTGTTTTAGTCCATACAAGGATTTTACAAGTTTACACACCTTTCTTTCTTTACCAGGAACCACGAACCCTTCGGGTTGTTCCATGTAAATTTCTTCATCAAGTTCTCCATTAAGGAAAGCAGTCTTCACATCCATTTGGTGTATCTCAAGATTATGCACTGCTGCAATAGCTATGAGAACACGAATAGATGTGATCCTTGTGACATGGGAGTATGTATCGAAGAAATCATATCCCTCTTTCTGTCTAAAGCCTTTGGCAACTAGCCTAGCTTTGTACTTTTCAATAGATCCATCCGCCTTATACTTCCGTTTAAGGATCCATTTGCAACCTAATGGTTTGCAACCTGGAGGGAGATCAACTAATTCCCAAGTATTGTTGAGCATTATGGATTCTATTTCACTGTTAATAGCTTCCTTCCAGAACGAACTATCCGGACCGGACAAAGCTTCTTTAACAGTTGATGGTTCGTTTTCTAACATGTAAGATAGAAAATCAGGACCAAAAGTCTTTTCCACTCTTGCCCTTTTGCTACGTCTCGGTTCTTCATCTTCTATTTGAGAAGGACCGGATGTAGACTCATGTGTTCTCTTATTAGAACCTACATCTTTCCTGTCCTTAACCGAAAAAATGTTTTCAAAGAATACCGCATTCCTTGATTCTATAGTAGTTCCTACGTGCATATCCGGAATGTCCGATTTATGCACTATAAACCGATAGGCACTACTATTATTGGCATATCCAATAAAAACACAGTCAATGGTCTTTGGGCCAATCTTGACTTGTTTAGGCTTAGGTACTTCAACCTTGGCCAAACACCCCCACACTTTAAGGTATTTAAAACATGGCCTACGATTATGCCATAATTCATAGGGCGTCTTATCAATACCTTTCTTGGGTATTTTATTAAGAACATAATTAGAAGTGAGTATTGCTTCCCCACAAGTTGTCGAGTAAGCCTGAACGATCAAAAGCGCGTTCATCATCTCTTTGAGAGTGCGGTTTTGCGTTCAGCAACTCCATTAGATTGAGGGGTATATGGAGCCGTTGTTTGATGAATTATGCCGGATTCCCAACATAGTCCTTCAAACGGTGCTTCATATTCTCCACCTCTATCGCTTCTAATTTTCTTAATTTTCAAGTTAAGTTGATTCTCAACTTCTTTCTTATAAGTTTCAAAAGCCCCTAAGGCTTCATCCTTACATCTTAAGAGATAGACATAACAATACTTAGTGCAATCATCTATAAATGTAATGAAGTACTTTTTACCTCCTCGAGTTTGCACTAGTTTTAAATCACATATGTCGGTGTGAATTAACTCGAGAGGAGTCGTGTCTCTTTGTATGGCATTAAATGGTGACTTAGTCATTTTTGCCTCAACACAAACTTCGCACCTATTAGTCGAGTCGGATTTAGTCATTTGGATTAAATCTTGTCTCGCTAATTTCTTAATGGTGTCGAGGTTTACATGTCCTAATCTATCATGCCATAAATTAGAACTTTCCGACAAGTAAACATAAGGAACAAAACTTTTATTCATCGCACCTTGGCGGATTATAGTCATTACATTCATTTTAAAAAGGCCCTCCTCGAGGTAACTTTTTCCAAGAAACAACCCATTCTTGGTTAGTACAAATTTGTCGGATTCGAATACTAGTCTAAAACCGGCCTTACTAAGCAAAGCGCCGGACACTAAATTTTTACGGATGTCTGGAACATGCAGCACATCCAACAAGGTTACTTCTTTTCCGGAAGTCATCTTCAAAATCACGTTTCCAATGCCTTGAACATCGGAGGTCGCAGAATTTCCCATGTAAAGCTTTCTTCCGGAGATGGGAGTATAAGAGGAGAAACTTTCCTTGTTACCACAAATATGGCGGGTAGCACCGGTATCTATCCACCATGCTTTAGGGTTCTCCTCCAAATTTGCAACGTTGGCTTCAAACACAACCGCTGCAAAATCTAGATCCATGTGGTCAACATTGTTCGCCTCTTTCTTCGGGAGACGACAATCCCTTGACAAGTGGCCCGGTTTGCCACAATTATAGCACGACCCCTTGAACCTTTTAGAGGTCTTCTTCTTCCCTTTCTTAGCATTCCCGGTATTTTCGGAATGCTTTCTCTTTGTGCCACTCGTGCTAGCCTCGGCGAGATTGACCTTTGCCTCCATCTTGCCTTTAGCAACTTTGGCCTCATTCATTCTATTGTTCTCTTCTATTTGAAGACGAACAACAATGTCTTCTAAGGACATCTCCTTGCGTTTATGCTTGAGATAGTTCTTGAAGTCCTTCCACGAAGGAGGCAACTTTTCAATGATAGAAGCCACCTTAAATGGATCATTCATGATCATCCCCTCGGCATCAAGCCCATGTAGAATGATTTGGAATTCATCTACTTGAGTTGTTACCGATTTGGAATCGACCATCATAAAGTCAAGATACTTACCGACGACAAATTTCTTTGACCCGGCATCCTCGATCTTGTACTTCCTTTCCAAGGTGTCCCACAACGCCTTGGCTAACTCGACTGTACTATACACATTGTATAGTGCATCGTCAAGTCCATTCAAGATGTAGTTTTTACATAGAAAATTACCGTGAGCCCAAGCCTCCTTTGCCATTTGCCTTTGAGGGTCCGGATCACCTTTTTCTACCGCCGGAGGATCTTCCTTTAAGAAGCGGTGCAAGCTTAGGGTGGTCAAGTAGAAGAGCATCTTCTGTTGCCATCTCTTGAAATCCACACCGGTGAATTTCGCGGGTTTCTCACCATGACTGATGTGATGAGTTGTAGGAGCGGGAGCAACGTTGTTGAATGTAGTATCACCTTGTGATGGAGGCGTCACATTCCCTTGACTAGATGAAGTGGTGTCTTTCTCGTTTGCCATCTCTTGATAATCTTGAAGAAACGTCAAATAACTCTTACGATTGTTAGACAAATGCTATGGCTTCTTTAAGACTTAACGAAAAAACTGACATCAAAAGTAACGGAGATTGAAAAACAAAGGGATTCAAGTCGAGTCTTGTATTTAATACAATCTCCGTAAGAGTTATTTGTCCCGCACTGGTGCTTACGGTTGTATGACAAAACTCTAGTAAGATAAAACGACTTACTATTAGTTATAAGGAGCACTCCAATATAACTAATCTAACGAACAACAAAGGTTTTAGAACTTTGGACTTGAAAGATTGAATGCAACAATATGCAATGATTTGGGTATGTTAATTTATCTCTCTAGAGGGTAAAAGGCTCGTAATGATTTGTATATTATAATTGAAATTCGGAGGGAAACTATTTAAAAGAAGTTAAAGGGTTCATGGCTGTTCACTCCAAGAGGTGCCAAACCTGTTCAAAATCTGAGCACGAGCGCGGCCGCTCTTGCCTTGAGCGCGACCGCGCTGGCATTCCGAGACCAAGCCATGATTTACTTAAGATCAGCGCGGCCGCTCTAGGCGGGAGCGCGACCGCGCTGAAGCCCAGAACTGAAAGGTCACGAAAACCTTTTGAGAACAGTTGTGACCCAAAACTCATTTGGATCAGTCCAAGTCAACCCAAGTTAACTTTAACCCTTTATTTTAACTTCCGTTAAGTTACAAAAACACTTGTCATTAATTCTCATTCACCCTAAATGGTTTTAGAGACATTAAATAAGTATAATAATCTACAACAAATGTAGAATATAATTTGTAACTAGTTCCGTTAACACATAACGAACTTCCGTTAGAAACTAGATCAACGTTAAGTTAAACTTAACTTTCCGTTATCCATTTCCAACAGAAAACTCATAGTGGAAGACTTTCATAGTGGAAGACTACTATGAATATTTATACAAATTAAAAGTCTCTAACTAAAATGACTTATATTTTAAAATAGTATTAGTGCTATTTAATCATTGTACATGTAATGTACAAAAAACAAGTAAAACACATTCTTTAAAAATGAGGATAAATTAAAGGGTTTATTACAAAAAACTCACTAAAAAGATGGCATTTACAAAAAAAAAAAATGTAAGATGAGAAATTACAAAAAACTACTTTTTTACAAAAAACTTTTTTTTTTATCAGTTTTGGTCAAACAACTGATAATTTCAGTTAACAGTTGTTCAAACAACTGATAATTTCAGTTATCAGTTGTAAACAACTGATAACTGAAGTTATCAGTTGTTTGAAGAGTAATTTTTGCTTCAAACAACTGATAATTTCAGTTATCAGTTGTAAACAAGTGATAACTGAAATTATCAGTTATCTGAACAACTAATAACTGAAATTAGCAGTTGTTTGACCAAAACTGATAAAAAAAAACCTTTTTTTTTGTAATTTTGAACTTATTATTATTATTTTTTTTGTAATTTTCATCTTTCTAAAGTAGTTTTTTGTAAATGCCTCTAAATCAAATACAACATTTATTAAATTATGAGACGGAATATTTAATTTTAAATACATACAATGTACGAATACATTTTATAAGTTTTCTTTTTTTAAGGAATGGAGTATATTTTATGTATTTGACTACTTAATTATTTCTTCTTGTGACAGAGCATGTTTGTTCCAAGGTTGAGAATTGGGCTAAGGATGGACCAATTGGTGACGGCAACATTGGTCCATTGATTAGATTGGGAGTTACCTGAGGAGCTCAATATGGAATAAGGGTAAGGGTTCACACTACAAAGGGACTTTTTATAAAGTCTAAGATAATTTTTACTGATTGCTCAAAAAAAAAAAAAAAACTTTTATTGTCTCAAAATAATTGTTCAAAATTTTTTCTAACTCTTTATTATAGACATTCATTTGAGACAGAGGTTAATTACTCCTGGCCCAAAAAAGGAACCGGTGTAACCATTGGGTTTTTTTCTGGCCCAAAAAAAGAATCGAGATGATATCATGATGTTATTTGAATCAGGTTACATATTAATGCAAATATTAAGTTGAAGCATTGTGTTACATCATAAATTATTGAAAGCATAAGAAAACTTACACAACATTCTCTATAGAAAAATATATTACTTGTTACTTCCTCAAAAAAAAATGAATACTCATTTTTATTTTTAAATTTAATAATTTGTAGGAGTACTTATTTTGATGGGTGTTTTTTCACTTGTTGCACTTGGAATATTATTTCTATATTTTCTCACCCATCCGGCTATCATTGTAAATCTGTCCTAAGTCTTGTTAAAAATGCGTTTTTTATTTCTTAAAAATCGAGTTGAATGCATATTTTTCTTGTAAATGTCGGTGTTAATGTTATAAATTAGTAGTCATTCATCTTAAGGCTCCGTTTGTTTCGACGTAAAATATTTTTCGGAAAACGTTTTCCGAAAAATGTTTTCCTGTAAAATGTTTTACGGAGGTAGGGCGTAAAATGTTTTACGGAGGAAGGGTGTAAAATGTTTTTCGGCTGTTTGGTAAGGAAAATGTTTTCCGGAAGGGCGTAAAATGTTTTATTTTTTTATTTTTTATTTTTATTTTTATTTTTATTTTTTATTATTATTATTATTATAGTATTTTTTATTTTTTATTTTTTATTTTTTATTTTATTTTTTATTTTTTATTTTTTATTTTTTATTTTTTATTTTTTATTTTTTATTTTTTATTTTTTATTTTTTTATTTTTTATTTTTTATTTTTTATTTTTTATTTTTTATTTTTTATTTTTTATTTTTTATTTTTTATTTTTTATTTTTTATTTTTTATTTTTTATTTTTTATTTTTTATTTTTTATTTTTTATTATTATTTTATTTTTATTATTTTATTTATTATTTTATTTATTTATTTATTTTTATTATTATTTATTTATTATTATTATTTTATTTATTATTATTATTATTATTATTATTATTATTATTATTATTTTATTTTTTATTATTATTTTTTATATTTTATTTTTTATTATTATTATTTATTTACATTATTATTATTATTATTTTTATTATTATTATTATTATTTATTATTATTATTATTTTATTATTATTATATATTTTTTTATTATTTATTATTATTATTATTATTATTATTATTATTATTATTATTATTATTATTATTATTATTATTATTATTATTATTATTAGAATGAGGAAGTAGAATGTTATACCTTGTGAAATATGAGTTGTACATGAAGGGCACCAATTTTCGGAAAAATGTTTTACTTAGGACAAGGTCAGTAAGTCATTTTACTTAGGAAGGGCGTAAAATGTTTTCCGGAAAACGTTTTCTCCATTTTCCGGAAAACAACCAAACAATGGAAAACGAGTTATTTTCCGGAAAACATTTTCCGGGGGCTCAACCACACAACGAAAAACGAGTTATTTTACGGTGAAACAAACGGGGCCTAAGTTTTATATACATTTAACTGAGCACTTATGAATATTCAAAATGACATTTTTATCACTTATTAATAAAGTGCCAATGTGTGTATTAAATAATGTCGGTGTGTGTGAAGAAAGTGCTACCGGTAATTTAAAAATAGTGCTAGTTTTAGTATAAAAAAGAGTATCATAGTGTGTGTTAAGGAGTGTTAGTTCTAGCGTCAAAGAGTGTAAATGGTAGTGATAATGAACCCCAACATGTTTTGAAAAAATCTGACTATTTACAAAAATATTATCGGATGTTCTAAACAAAATTCATGTTATTTATTAAGATGTCACCAGATATTTAAAAAAAGTTAAGTTATTTACAAAAATGTCAACGCATGAAAACCTATTATTTTAATATCTAAAAAATGCATTTTTTTCTCTCATCATTTCACCCAAATAAAATAATAAAATCAATATACGGTCATAAAAAGATATTGCCCATTCAAGCTTACCATTATCTATAAATAATCTATAACTATATAATGAGTCCAACTTGATCAGCTCGTATGACTTAGTCGAGGGAGGGTCGTTCGGACCCTGAGCCAGTCGAGGGAGAGTCGTTCGGACCCTGAGCGTTCATGAGCCCCTTCGACACACCTTTATTTTCCCGGGGGGAATCCAACTGGTGAAAGTTGATGAAATCCGACTGCTAGAATCGAACTGGGCATAGGCGAATCTGGTCAGCTGTCGAATGAAAGAAGCTCATATGATGACACGGACAATAACATGTTTATTCCAAGGTTGAGAATTGGCTAAGGATGGATTAATTGGTGACGGCAACATTGGTCCATTAATTAGATTGGGAGATACCTGGGGAGCTCAATAAGGAAGAAGGGTAAGGGTTCACACTACAAAGGGACTTTTTATAAAGTCTAAGATAATTTTTACTGATTGCTCTGTAGGGGAATATGGGTCTTGATCTTGATACTAAGGCCGGATATATGATTGAATCGTGTATAATCCACTTTCCGAATAAAGTATTTCGACCCTTAATGCCTGGGTTACACAAAATCTTTATTGGGATAAGACAATCACGCAATTTGTTTTCTAGGCAAAGAGAACAAATCAAAACTTTGAGAATTGTTTGCTTTTGTTATTGTTGTATCACTTGTGTTTTTCATGTATCTACAACTGAGATCAATCCCTGTATATATACAGATGGAGAGGTATTAGTTAAAGGGTACAATCAAGAGACATGACTTTAGCCAAGCAATGTGTCTCTTCAATTTGAAAAGGCATCTGTACAGGAACTGCACGGCCGAGTCTTGTGAACTGCACGGCCGTGTTTTATGAACTGCTCGGCCGTGTTGTTCATACCTGCACGGCCGTGTCATATGAACTGCACGGCCGTGCTGATCAGTAAAAAGAGCTACCCTTTAACTTTTACTTCTATATCGAGGTTGACTTCGTTTTAGCTCAAACGAGTGTGTACTCCACACTTTCCCTTACTCGTATCCGAGTCTAATACGAATCACATTGATCTCTTAGTAAATCACCATTACAATAAAACAAGTTGATGACACTAAAATCACCAACAAATCCCCTCCATTTTAGTGTAATCCTTTGATTTACTAAACTGTATAAATAACGAAACAAACGAATGCATAAATGAAAATGTCTTGCGATTGAATTTTCATCTTAGTATAATACACATTTCAAATACTCGAGAATCGGGGTGTCGTAACGATTGAACCCGTCAACTCATATGAATACCTGAAGATACTATACACATAAGTTCAGTACAATTCTCTTTGTTTAATCTTGACACTTTTACAAGCCATGTGTCCATATCCATTAGTGAACATATAGGAAGCCAAGTCCTAGCTTCTTGAAGCGGCAAAACTTCATGTCCATATAGGTAGTTCCTTTAATCTTGCACCCGCATTTGCAATTTTTCAAAGGAACTATTAAGAAGATATTCTTCAACCTAACCTTTACTTGCGGTGTCCGAACACATACCTTGGGAAAGATAATAACATGTGTTCCAATCTCCAACTGCGAGCTTTCCACATTGAATTCAAGCTTCTAACGTTGTATTAGAAGGGAATTGGGTATCTCACAATTAGAGGATTAAATGGACTTTAATCCCATTCCCATTGCGAGACTTATTTACCAAGTCTCCGGCTAACCCCTTCGTCAAGTGGTCGGCCAAATTTTGTTGCGACCGAACAAACTCAATCGATATCACACCATTCATGATTAACTCCCGAATCATACTATGTCCGACACCCAAGTGTCTAGACTTGCCATTATAAATCGACTATAGGCCCTAGCCAAGGTGGCGGCACTATCACAATGGATAGACATTGGTGATATCGGTTTTGGCCATAATGGAATCTCATATATCAAGTTCCGAAGCCACTCCGCTTCTTTTCCAGCAGCTGGCCAATGCTACAAACTCGGATTCCATTGTAGAATGCGTAATACATGTCTCTTTTTGGAAGCCCAAGAAATGGCACCTCCTCCAAGCAAGAACACCCAACCACTAGTAGAAGATGAATCTTCTTGGTTGATCCAACTAGCATCCTGTGTAACCTTCTAATATAGAAGGATGTCCACTATAACACAAACCATAGTCCATAGTACCTTTTAAGTACTTGAACACCCTTGTTATAGCATGCCAATGCTTTGTCTACTAGGATTACTAGTGAACCTACTCAATCTTCCAACCGCATAAGCAATATCGTGTCGAGTGCCCGTCATAGCATACATCAAACCGCCTATGGCTTTTGAGTATTCAAGGCGTGACACGGGTTTACCAAGATTTGATACAAGTTTCTCAGTAGGATCCATGGGAGTACTAACTTTGGAACAATTATCACAATTAAACCTCTTGAGAATTTTCTCAATATAATGAGATTGTGATATTGCAATTCCCTTGTTCATCCGTTTAATCTTTATACCAAGAATTACATCGGCTTCTCCCATGTCCTTCATCGAAAATTTTGATGACAAAAACTTTTTAGTTTTATCAACTACATTTTGGTCAGTGCCAAAAATTAACATGTCATCTACATATAGGCAGATGATTACACCTTTACCGGATTCATCAAATCTGCTATATACACATTTGTCGGATTGATTTAATGCAAAACCATTCGACAAAACAACCTCATCAAACTTTTGATGCCACTGCTTAGGTGCTTGCTTCAGCCCATACAATGACTTAATTAACTTACATACCTTATGCTCATTACCTGGCATAACAAAACCTTCTGGTTGTTTCATATACACTTCTTCTTCTAAATCACCATTTAGAAATGCTGTTTTGACATCCATTTGATGGATCAATAGATTACGAATAGCCGCCAAAGCTATCGAAATCTAATAGTAGTGATACGAGCAACCGGTGCATAGGTATCGAAGTAATCGATCCCTTCCTTTTGTCTAAAGCCTTGGATTACCAATCGAGCTTTAAACTTGTCAATAGTTCCATCGACTTTCATCTTCTTTTTGAAGATCCATTTGCACCCCAAAGGTTTACAGCCTGGTGGTAAATCAGACAAGACCCATGAATTATTTTCCATAATAGAACCAATCTCATCATCGATGGCTTCTTTCCAAAAACCCGGCGTCTCGAGATTTTATTGCTTCATCATATGTTCTCGGATCCTCCTCTATACTATAACGGTAAGAGTATTGAGATTCAACACTGATCTCTTGATCCCTCAACTAAATATAGTTGAAAATCGTAACCATATGATTTAGCTTTCCTTACTCTTGTACTCTTACGAGGTTCGGGTATCTCACTTGGTACATCAATTGAATGATCATCCATTTGAGATTCAGCCGACATTGGTATAATATCCTTGGGTCTAGGTATAGAAGAGAAACGATTCTCATCAAAGATTGCATCTCTTGATTCTATAATTGTGTTTATAGAAATGAATTCATTAGGTTCTATAACATAAAACCTATATGCCTTGGAATGCTCGGCATATCCAACAAAGATGCAATCAACACCTTTTTCTCCCAACTTTTTCCTTTTAGGGTCCGGAAGTCTAACCACGGCCCTACATCCCCAAACTTCGCAAAAATGCTAAGTTTGGTCTTTTCTTATACCAAAGCTCATATGGGGTAATCTTGTTCCTTTTATTAGGAACTCTATTCAATAGATGACAAGCCGTTAACATGGCTTCACCCCAAAACCCGTCACTCAAGCCCGAGTAAGACAACATGGCGTTAACCATTTCTTCAAGAGTTCTATTCTTCCTTTCAGCCACACCATTTTGTTGTGGTACATAAGGAGCCGTAGTCTCATGAATTATCCCTACGGATTGGAAATATTTAGGATCATAATATTCACCACCTCTATCCGTACGTAAGGTTTTAATCAAGCCATTAAGTTGAAGTTCAACTTCGGTTTTATAAATTTTAAATTTATCTAGGGCTTCATCTTTTGCATGCAGCAAATAAATATAGCAAAACCTAGAAGCATCATCTATAAAAGTGACAATATACTTTTTATTGCCTAAAGATGGAGTTGCATGAAAATCACATAAATCACTATGAATCAATTCTAGATTTACAGAATTCCTTGTAACACTTTTAAAGGGTTTCCTAGTGATTTTTGTTAACATGCAAGTATTACACCTTTCCGTATTATTATCAATAACAGGAATCAAACCATCTTTGGACATTTCAAGCATTCTTTTATAGTGCACATGTCCTAACCGAGCATGCCATAATGAGGAATTAACAACAACAGAGGAAGTCATGTAAACAGAACTAGAGTTAACAGGAATTTTATTCAAATTCAACATAAACATCCCATTGTTATAATAACCAAATCCTACAAATACACCCGACTTTGATAAGATATACTTATCGGACTCATAAACTTGTTTATAGCCGCACTTGTTCAAGACAGGACCAGAAATTAAATTCTTACGAAGTTTAGGTACATATAAAACATTAAACAAAGAAATCGTTTTTCCCGAACTAAATTCCAATACCACACTTCCTCTTCCTTGAATAGGAGCGGAATGGTCATCACCCATGTAAAGGACAGATCCGTCTTCCATTGGTTCGTATGTCTTAAACCAACAACGATCTTTACAAACATGAGCAGTGGCACCGGAATCAATCCACCACGCAATAGCATCATCCTGCACATAAAATGCCTCAGAAATTATTGAAACAGAATTTTTAATAAATCTGTTCCAACTATGAATTAAATTCTGACCTTGGTTTTGAGAATGGTCCTTAGACCCCTTTCCCGAACCACTTGTGCTTGCGCCTTTCTTGTTGTTTCCAACACGACAATCCTTCTTAAAGTGACCAGTTTTGCCACACCTCCAACATGCCAATTTAGGCTTCTTGTTGGGACCAGAACCATTGTCATTGAAACTACGTTTCTTTCCTTTGTTTTTATTGTTTCCACTATCATCAATCATATTGACCGATGGTCCACCAACTTCCTTTCCTTTGTCTTTGTCATTCTCTTGCGCCCTTAGAGATTCCTCTATGCGCAAGTGACTACCAAGTTGAACCAAAGATAGATCGTCTTTACCATGTTTCAAAGTGTGTTTGAAATCCTTCCAGGAGGGAGGCAATTTATCAATCACACTTGAAACAGATATTGACTCATCCATCTTCAATCCATGTTGTGTATATTGTCCAAGGATTCTAAGGAGTTCATTGAATTGTTCCATGACAGGTCTAGAATCGACCATCTTGTAATTATTAAAATTACTCACAAGGAACTTCTTACTAGAAGCATCCTCTGCCATGTACTTGGATTCAAGAGAATCCCATAACTCTTTAGCAGACTCCTCATTTTGATAAATGTCAAATAAAGGATCAGACATACCGTTTAATATGTGTCCTCTGCAGATGTAGTCGTCGTTTTCCCACTTTGATCTACGTCTGATTGCCTCCAAGTTGTCATCTTCAAGCAATTCCGGAATAGGGGTAGAAAGAACATACACCACCTTTAATGTTGTCAAAAGGAAGTGCATCTTCTTTTGCCAACGTCTGAAGTCTTGCCCTTCAAACTTGTCTAGCTTTCCAAACTTGTTCGTCATCTCCTTCAAAGTAGCCATGAGTATCACCAAATACTTTATTCGTTTGTAGGGGAATATGGGTCTTGATCTTGATACTAAGGCCGGATATATGATTGAATCGTGTATAATCCACTTTCCGAATAAAGTATTTCGACCCTTAATGCCTGGGTTACACAAAATCTTTATTGGGATAAGACAATCACGCAATTTGTTTTCTAGGCAAAGAGAACAAATCAAAACTTTGAGAATTGTTTGCTTTTGTTATTGTTGTATCACTTGTGTTTTTCATGTATCTACAACTGAGATCAATCCCTGTATATATACAGATGGAGAGGTATTAGTTAAAGGGTACAATCAAGAGACATGACTTTAGCCAAGCAATGTGTCTCTTCAATTTGAAAAGGCATCTGTACAGGAACTGCACGGCCGAGTCTTGTGAACTGCACGGCCGTGTTTTATGAACTGCTCGGCCGTGTTGTTCATACCTGCACGGCCGTGTCATATGAACTGCACGGCCGTGCTGATCAGTAAAAAGAGCTACCCTTTAACTTTTACTTCTATATCGAGGTTGACTTCGTTTTAGCTCAAACGAGTGTGTACTCCACACTTTCCCTTACTCGTATCCGAGTCTAATACGAATCACATTGATCTCTTAGTAAATCACCATTACAATAAAACAAGTTGATGACACTAAAATCACCAACATGCTCAAAAAAAAAAAAAGATAATTTTTACTGTGTCAAAATAATTGTTCAAAATCTTTTCCAACTCTTTATTTTAGATATTCATTTGAGTTATTTTAGATATTCATTTGAGACAGAGGTTAATTATTCCTAAATCCTGACCCAAAAAAGGAACCGGTGTAACCATTGGGCCTTTCTGATTTCTTTGATAAGAAGGTTGTAGCCCAGTGGTTACACTCCTCACTTGAAATCATAGGTCTCTAGTTCGAGTCATCAATGACGAAAATATAAAGGTATGTGTAGATCCTCTTTTAAGAAAAAAAAACATCAAATCAAATTGAAAAGAATTCTTTCAAATAAAAGACGAGATGAGCAAAATGCTAATATTTACCTTCTTCTCCAGGATAGGTCAAGGAGTTGATTCCCAAGTTGAATTGTTAATATTTACTAAAAATAAATAAAAAATACCATCCTTACTATATGATGTCACCTTAATAACACCTTTATAACGGGCAAGAGTTTTCCTACGATATGATTTTACCATAATAACATTTTTATAGCTGGCAAGAGTTTATGGTTATTCAATAAAGAAAATTAATACTACTCATTGTTATAGAGAACTCATCATCGATGAATCGGTATGATATCATGATGTTATTTGAATCAGGTTACGTATTATACATTGCAAATATTAAATTGAAGCGTTGTGTTACATCATAAATTATTGAATGCAGAAGAAAACTTAAAGAACATTCTCTATAGAAAAATATATTACTTGTTACTTCCTCAAAATGAATACTCATTTTTTTTTTAAATTTAATAGTTTGACCTTCACAGAAAAAAAAAAAAAAAAAAAAAAAACACTGCTGACATAAAAACTCGTGGTATTTTCAAAAATCCACATACAACATTTGACCCAAATTAAAATTTCATATAAACTCAAAACCCTTTTTTTATCTCATCTCTCTCTAAAACACATGCGCACACACACGTCCCGTTTCTCCCTCTACAATCAATCCCTCATTCTCTTCGGCCAATCCCTCCAATTTTTTTTCCGGCCAATCCCCAATTGCATTAAAAAACTGTGCTGCCCCTAGACCATCACACGCGCTATGGCAGAATGTCAGACCCATCCAGGGCCGGCCCTTACTCAAGGCAGCTGAGGCCTGGGCCTCAGGCCCCCTAAATTTGCCAATTTTTTGGGCCCCAAAATTTAGGGGTTTAGTGGTAATATATCGAAAGTGAGGGGCCTCATTATAAAAAAATAATTAATTATACCCCCTAAAAAATACACAAAACCCCCCTCAAAATATATAAAAAAAACCCACCTATATAATGATTTGAAATTGCAAAAATCAGTAAGCAGCACATATTTACAAGCCTCACCCTTCGTAGTACGATTCGCCCGCAATTCGCCGTTGAAGACGCCGCACGAAGACGAAGGTCACGGCTTACGGCGTCGGTCACGGCAGCGCTCCTTCTCCGTTCAGGCGCTCCGGAAGGATCGTGGAGAATCGTATCACCGGACTTGACGAAATTAGGGTTAGGGCTTTCTTCAGCTGGTGGGGATCACCGGGATTAAAGCTAGCGGTGATAATTTGGTGTTTGAGGTTGGGTCGGTCTCTGCCAAGTACCCTGCCAAGAATTTCTTTGAAACTCCTCAATGCGAGGGGAAGCACTCTTCATCTTAGAGGTACTTTGTTCACATTAGAAATTACCATTATAATTGCTATTTTGAGGGAGTAATTGTTAATATGAGTATTAAGTATTTCAAAATTGAACATAGATATGTGAAATTTGAAATTTCATTGTTTCTACTAGCATTTCGTCCTGATCAAAGTGTCAACTATTTGGCTTTTGTGCATTTTTTCTTCAAGGATAACCAAGTTCAAGTGTCTTAGCAAGTACTGTAGCTTGATAATGCTAAGAAATTCTGATTTGACATATTAATTTCGCCGATATTTCGGCTATGTATATAAATTATGAGTTTGAATCCACTTGGGAAGTAACAAAGTAATATATTGTTGAATATTTTTTGCTCCTTTTAGCTCGAAGTTGGATGATCTTTTAATGACATTTGCTTCTATTGAGGAAAAAGGAAGTTCATTTGTTTTTATACTTACATTTTGACATTGACTGATAAACTTCTTGATAAATTGATAATGTGAATCTGTTTGTACAGTCTGGATTAGTGAGGCAAGCATAGTGTTTCCACTCACATTTTGTCTGTCATGCGCCGAATTACAGTATATTCTTTTTGCTGCTGGTTCGATACTGATTAGTATTGCCTTTTAATTGAGCACCTTTGCATACTATAAGAAGCATGAATGCATTATGTCTTTGCATAGATCTTAGATGGTATATTATTCACTCTGACGATGTTTGAAGCTTGTTAATCCGTTAAGTTGCCTTCATTTTTCGTGATTTTTAATCCTGTGGGGGAAATGAACATTTGAACACCTAAGAAGGTTGCTTTACTTCACATGGATTTCTTGGGATGATAGAGTGAGATACTGTTAAAAATCTTATGAACTTTAAAAAATGTTTTCTTCTGTATAAGCAGCAGTGCTTAAAGGTGAATTGTCTTAGCGGACACATAGCCCCCCCCCCCAAAAAAAAAATAAATAAAAAAATAACAACAACAACAACAACAACAAAGCCTTAGTCCCAAAACATGGCTCGAAATGCAAAAAAATAATCGCCAATTTGGGCCTTTTGACGGAATTATATTAGAAACTGAAAAGGCCCATCCAAAATTACCGGCCTAGGGCCCCGAATATCACAGGGCCGGCCCTGGACCCATCACAAAACCATCTCCTTCAGCTTGCATTAGGACTAGAGGCTGAGCTATTGAAGAGGGGTGATCAGGGAGTAGCTTATCAAAGGGTACGGATGTGACGTCTTCAAAGAATGATCATATCGAATTTAACTAAAAATATTCAGTGAAGTTTGAATTTAGGATCATCACTCTTTTTGGTTTCTAATATTTGCTGGAGTTAATGAAATTGAGTTGGTCTTATAAAAAACTAGTTTTTTCTTAAGCTAAGGAAAAACGTGTTTTTCAAAAGACGTTCAAAATAAACGGTGGCAATTTTGTAATTACTGGCAACCATGTTCAAAATAAACGGTGGCATTTTTGTAATTACTGGCAACATGATAAATGCCAGTGTTAATATTACAAATGGCCAGTGATTTCATACTGGCATTTTATAAACATGAAACTGACACTTTTTACACGGGCACTTTTATATACATGAACTGACACTCTTCACACGGGCACTTTTATATACATAGACTGGCATTTGAAAACACATTTACTGGCACTCAAAAATGCATATACTGGCACTCAAAAATACTGATAATTATTTTTGCTGATATTCAAAAAAACATGAACTGACATTCAAAAATACATGGACTGGCATTCAAAATTACAAGAACTGGCATTCAAAAATACATTGACACTCAGTTACACACTTACTGGCACTCTATTATACACTAACTGGCACTCCAAAATACATGGACTGGCACTCCAAAACACATACACTGGCATCTAATTACCCAGTCCACCAATGCATCAAATTCTCAAACTGGTACTCAAATACTTATAAACTGGCATTTCAAAACTAGAGAACTGGCATTCAAAAACCTTCATCAACCCAATTCCTCAACCCAGACGACCCACAAATCCATACCTTCTGACGGTAACTCGGAAGAGCCTCTGTGTTGCCGGTAACCCAATTCCTCCGGACGACCCACAAATCCGAACCTATTGAGATCAGCTATGGAGTTCCGAAGAGCCTCTGTGTTGCCGGTAAATCGGAAGATTGAAGGAGATTAGGACAATTCAGTATCAGTTGGATTGGGGTGAAGAAGACGATTGAGAGAGAAGGTGATGACGGCAATGGCGAGGGAGATGGCCGGAGAAGGGAGGATCGATGTTGGTGAAGGAGGCCGCAGTCGACCAAAATTGTCTTCTCCGTGAGTTTTCCAATTGAAATAGCGTATAGAGAGAGAGAGGAGAGAGAGAAGGAGTTAACGGATAGAGAGAGAAAGGGTGGGCGTCTGTTGTCGTTGTCAAAGGAAAACACGTTTTTTCATAAGCTTAGAAAAAACGCGTTTTTTATAAGTTTTTGGCAATGAAATTTGTGTAATTAACTAGCTTTTAGTTTTTATGAAAAGTCTAAAAATAATTCTAGTCTTATACCTTATGTATATGAGCATACTGCGTGATAAAATATATAATTTTTTTTAATAAATGCGAAAAATTATGAACAATTGTGAAAAAATACACTTATACCTAGGTATAAGAATAATTGAATTATACATTTAGGTATAGAAGCGGATTGTTTAATAAAATATATATATATTTTTATTAATTTTACGAAAATGTGAAAAACTGTAAAAAATAATAATTTTAGTAAAAAATAATAATACTCGTATACCTAGGTATAATAGTAATTTTAGTACATTTGCATGAGTTTCTGAAAAATTTTGAATTTAATGTGATCATTTATAAGTTTGTTATATCATCCGGGGTCCTAGTTCCGTAGCTCTAAACTATATTAGCTCAGTTATAATTTGTAGGAGTACTTATTTTGATGGATTTTTTTTCACTCGATGCACTTGGAATATTATTTCTATATTTTCTCACCCATCAGACTATCATTGTAAATCCGTCCTAAGTCTTGTTAAAAACGCATTTTTTTTTTCGCTTAAAAAACGAGTTGAATGCATATTTTTCTTGTAAATGTCAGTGTTAATGCTATAAATTAGTAGTCATTCATCTAACGTTTTATATACATTTATATGAGCACTTATGAATATTCAAAATGATATTTTTATCACTTATTAATAAAGTGTCAATGTGTGTATTAAATAATGTAAGTGTGTGTGAAGAAAGTGATACCGGTAATTTAAAAATAGTGCTAGTTTTAGTATAAAAAAGAGTATCAGAGTGTGTGTTAAGGAGTGTTAGTTCTAGTGTTAAAGAGTGTAAATGGTAGTGATAATGAGCCCCAATATGTTTTTAAAAAGTCTGACTATTTACAAAAATATTATCAGATGTTTTAAACAAAATTCATGTTATTTATTAAAATGTCACCTGATGTTTTTTAAAAAATCAGTTATTTACAAAATTTTCAACGCATGAAAACCTATTAATTTAATATCTAAAAAATGCATTTTTTTCTCTCAACTTTCCACCCAAATAAAATAATAAAATCAATATACCGTTATAAAAAGATATTGCCCATTCAAGCATGACCATTATCCATAAATAATCTATAACTAAATAATCTATAACTATATAATGAGTCCAAAATGATCAACTCGTATGACTCAGTCAAGGGAGGGTCGTTCGGACCCTGAGCCGTCAGGGAGAGTCGTTCGAACCATCGGACCCTGAGCGTTCATGAGCCCCTTCGACACGCCTTTACTTTCCCCGGGGGAACCCAACCGATGAATGTTGATGAAATCCGACTGCCAGAATCGAACTGGGCATTGGCGGATTTGGTCAATACAGATGACGGTCAAATGAAAGAAGCTCAGCGCGGATGTTAACTTGCTTTATCGTTTGCTTCGCTCAAGTGCAAAAAGCACACTTAATAAAAAAAAAAAGGGCGATTTCGCTCCAAAACCTGGCACCAAATATAGCATTTTTCATTTATGGAGTTGTAACATTTTTCAGATTTCAATTAAAAACAAAAAATGAAAAAAGAATATCATTAAAGAATAAGCTCCCAAATTATTACAAACCAACCTGTTAAATAGCAACTCAACTACTCTCTTGAAAATGAAAAGTGAAATACTTACGGTCTCGCCTAATAATTTAATTACTTAGTGGAAAACATCACTAAAAAAAAGAAAATGCACTTTAAAGCTTAGAAATAAAGATTAAAATATTACATATTCTTTTTATTTTCACAATTAAATAATGGAAGTCCTGAGTAAGTGCTTGTATCAGCACACGTAAAAAATTAAAAAATGTTAGTAAATTAAAGTAACAAAAAGATAATAAATTTAATATATATATATATATAAAATGACAGTCCATAAATATCTGAGAATGGGAAGAGTTTTTTTTTTAATGGCACTTAGCAAACTTTCCAATAATGTTCAATTAAAAATGTCTACAATCCATATGCTAGAGCCCATATGTACATGCATGAAGCACACTAGCGAAAACATGACACAGAAAGCACATACATTTGCCAAAATCTAGGAAGAAACGCGTTTCTCCATAAATTATGGAGAAACGAGTTTTTCTGTACCGTCACTCTCCGTCACCAGAAACAATCCATCCCGTTTCTCCTCCATAAATCCCAGCAATATTTTTCTCTGCCATGCCCTTTATCTCAAAACTCCACAAATCTCAGCAACACTGTCACCGCAAGGAAAGGCGAGATCTAAACGTAATTCGCTTCTCATTTTCATAGATCGGTGAATGTGTTTAGAACAGGGGATTGGGTCGTTGTTTGGAGAAGCGGTGGTTGAGGGATTAGATCGGTGATTTAGAGAGAGAACTGGGAAAGGAAGCTTGGCCGGAGAGGGATTGGGTCGCCGGCGAGGGAGAGACCAGGTGAAGAGGACGAGGGAGACGGCGGCAATGGTGAGGGTCTCCCTTTTGCGGTTAGTGAGAGAGAGGAACGTTTAGTGTGAGAGAGAGAGAGTCTCCGTCTTTTGTTGTTTCTGGATATCAATTAAAAAAGTTCTGGATATCAATTATAAAGCTTCTGGATATCAATTAAAAAGATTTTGGGTTCTGGATATCAATTAAAAAGCTTCTGGATATTAATTATAAAGCTTCTGGATATCCAGAACTCTTTGAAAGGATATTCAGAACCTTATGTAAGTGATATCCAGAAATTTAGAATTGGCTTCTGGATATAAGTTTTAAGGCTTCTGGATATCCATATTCAATGTTCTGAATATCCAGAACCTTGTGAAAGTGATATCCAGATCAGAAATTTGGTCTTGGCCTTGGATTTGGTCTCGAATCTTTTTTCTGGATATCCGTCCCAAAGCTTTTGGATATCAATCCCAAAGCTTCTGGATATTCAGAAATCCGTTTCTCCATAACTTATGGAGAAACGCATTTCTTCCTAGACCTACTCCATACATTTTGCTAACTACGGAGCATTTTTTATAATTTCGAATCAACTTGATAAATTATCAAAACAAATGAAATAAAAAATGTTTTCCATCCACATCCATCTTAGAGTTCAAAGCTAACACGACATCCTGTAATGGCACATAATATTCAAAATCGTCTTAATGGAGTAGCAGTGGTACAGCTCAACATCATCCCTATCAGTTTGACTAAGTACAGGCCATGTAATTGAAATATCATTTACTAATTACAGATAGAAAAAATCGGAAGATAGTCACATTCTAAAATCTGGGATTAAACATCAACTTACTTGTCCTTATCTCCACAACAAAACGGAGTAGTCGAACGTAAACATAGACATATTGTTGAAACCGGTTTATGTCTCCTATCTAACGCCAAACTTCCTTACAAATTTTGGTTAGAAGCATTTAATACTGCTGTATATCTCATAAACCGGTTGCCCGGCCATGCGTCAACATAAGTTTGTGTCCCCACATGAAAAATTGCTCTTGCGCAAACCTGATTATCGTTCTCTGAAAGTATTTGGTTGTTCTTGTTTTCCGCATGTTGTTCCTACCAACAAACACAAACTTATGCCAAAATCAATACACTGTATTTTTCTTGGTTATGATAATCTGCGTAAAGGGTACAGATGCATGGATTTAATTTCTGGAAAACTTTATATTTCTCGCCACGTGGTATTTGATGAATCTCACTTTCCTTGGCAAAATAGTGGCACAGTTGAAATTTTTCCAGGTCCGTGTCAGCCACAAACTGGCTGCCCAATATCTTTGAACTGCATTCCAAGCAACCAGCAGGCTACTTCTCGGCCCAAATCACCTGTTCTTTCTTCAGGTAGGCCTCCTTCTGTGCAGACCAACACAGGTCAGCCCAGACCACGATTTGCAAACAGTCCTGTTCCGCTGCATATACCACCAGTTGCAGCTTCCCAGACCAGCTCTCTCTCTTCAGGAAACACCAGCGCAGTCCCTCCCAATTCTGGCGAAGCACAATCTGGTTTTGCCGAGTCTCCACAGCCCCCTACTTCTGTGCAGAATTCCAGTGACACTCAAGGTACCAGCTCAATGTCTGTAAACTCTCTGGATTCTACTGGTAGCCCCTCTGCCACACCGGATACTTCCACTACTCCCCCTCTTCGGGTCCGGAAAATTGCTGACCTCCTTGAGGCCACCTCTCCATACTCTTTACCACAGAGTCTTCTTGCTGTTCAGAAAGACTCTCAGACATACGAACCCCGTACATTTAAACAGGATTCGACTTATCCTCATTGGCAATCCGCAATGCTTGAGGAAATGGCTGCTCTTCACAAAAATAACACATGGTCACTTGTCCCCGCTCAGTCGGCCATGAATGTTGTTGGGTGTCGTTGGATTTTTAAAGTCAAACGAAAGGCTGATGGTTCTATTGAGCGTCATAAAGCTAGACTTGTGGCCCAAGGGTTTACCCAACAGGCTGGCCTAGATTATGATGAACATTCTGCCCGGTTGTTATACCATCCATGCACCATTCGCACAGTACTTGCGGTTGCTCACTCTCGGTCTTGGGATATTAAACAGTTGGATGTACGTAATGCCTTCCTTAATGGCATTATTCACGAGGAAGTTTACATGAAGCAGCCACCCGGGTTTGTTGACTCTACTGTTCCAACTCATGTTCGTAAACTGCACAAGGCTCTCTATGGCCTTAAACAATCACCTAGGGCGTGGTTTCAGCGTCTTCATGCATTTTTCCTTCAGAATGGGTTCATCAACCGCCGGTCTGACTCATCACTATTCATTCAGCATTCTCAGGGTTGTACCGTTCTCATCCTTGTCTACGTAGACGATATTATCATTACTGGTTCTTCCCCTTCAGTGTTTCTTCACTAATTGATGCTATATGTACTACTTTTGACAGCCGTCGATTAGGAAATCTCAGCTTCTTTCTGAGTATTGAAGCAACTCGGTCCAAGGACACGCTGACCCTCCGCCAAACTCGGTATGCTCTAGACCTTCTTGATCTCTTTCACATGTCCGACTGCAAGCCTATGCCTACTCCCATCATTCCCCACACTCGGTTGTCCAGTCATGATGGCAATCCTATTTCAGAGGCCACCGAGTTTCGAAGCCTTGTTGGTGGGCTTCAATATTTGACATTAACTCGTCCCGATATTGTTTTTTCTGTTAACCAAGTGTGCCAGTATATGCACCAGCCGCGATCTTCCCACCTTGTTGCTGCCAAGCGGATTCTTAGGTTCATAAAAGGCACTATTCACTTAGGGTTATCTTTTCAGGCATCTCCTGACTTATCCATTTGGGCCTACTCCGATTCGGATTGGGCCGGAGATCCGGATGATCGTCGATTGACGACCGGTGCTCGTATCTTTATTGGTCCAAATCTTGTATCTTGGACAGCAAAGAAACAATCTACTGTGTCTCGTTCCAGCCGCAAAGCAGAGTATCCTGCTCTTGCCACTACAACTGCAGAACTTCGGTGGTTTACTTTCCTATTTCGGGAACTTTACGTACCACTTCCTCCTCCTTTACTATTTTGTGATAATATCTCAGCCATACATATGGCCCATAATCCAGTCTTCCATGCTCGTACACGCCATATTGAGATAGATTATCACTTTATACGTGAATTGGTCACACGAGGTTTCCTCAAAATCAGATTTGTCACCTCAGAAGATCAGTTAGCCGACCTGTTTACTAAAGGCTTGCCCAAACCTCGGTTTCAAGCACTTTCTGTCAAGCTTCAACTTCCTTATGGGCGTTTAGCTTGAGGGGGGTATTAGCCGAGATATTTGATTTATATTAGCTTGGGTGTTATCTTGTATATAAGGGTAAGTAGGAGTTATACTAGGGATAATTTTGTATATAGGGAGAGTGTATCTTTTGTAAAGGAAGAGTCCTAAACCTTCCAACCTTGTACCTCTCAGCCATGTATATATTCTGTATCATATTGTTGAATACTACAACAAGGAATAATGCTCAATTGTCTTCCTCTCACTTCTATGCCGGCACCTGTTCTTTCAATATATACCATATTCAACTGCTACAGATTCATCCACAACAATATCAGTGACAAGATTAACAGTTAAAGCACCCATAAAATGCAGTTGTTTGCATGTTTAATTCATATCAATTAAAATAAAACAAAATGTTGATGTTAAAATAGACTAGGACACTTACTTTCTTTTCTGTTCATGTAAAAATTGAGCAGCTGATTTAGTTTGTTTTGGCTTCAATACATTACTCACCCCTTCAGTCAATCCGCTCTTGACTTCCATTTGATTTCAACCATTCGTCGGCACTTTGCACCTCAACTTTAAGTTCCACATCAAAGGGAGGAGTTACAGCCTCACATTTTGTTACAACCAAATACCTATACAAATTTAAACATAGGATATTAGTACTGGGGAAAATTTATGTAACCTTATGACATAGATCACTGAACAAACATCATATCAGTAATTACGATTAGATTTTAAAAGTAAAAAAAAAAAAGGTTTGACATAAATATGAAGCATATGACTGAATTCCGTCTATATATTAATAGGTACTTTAATGTTCTTAAATATTTTAACCTTGATGGCATTTCAAGAATATGTGAAAACTAGGAAAGAAATTGATCATAGTTAAGAATAAATTGACATATGGAACACCATTGACTATGGTTAAGCTACCGAATTAAACAAAACCCATAAATAGTTAACAAATCAATCAACCAAACAACTCAAATCATAGTTGTTCAATTACCCTTGAAAAATCACAAAGTATGAAATCCCTAAAATGAGATTGAATAAAGTGTTAGTACATGACATATTTCGGCTATTTTTCCAAAAATAAAAATTAACAAAATTCTCTAGAATTTATTATGATAATTCAACATTAATGTTTTAAACAATCTGAAGCACTTTACAAACTATAGGAAGTTTTTCTTAACGTTGACTATTTATTTTCCATTAGTATTTATTTTCCATTAGTATTTTCCATTAGTATTTTTGTCACTACTTTCATAAGCAAATTTTTTTTTTTTTGTTGTATATTATAAAATCAATTCCCTCTTGATGTTCAATGTCAGTACTACTTCCTTTGCTATCCCTATGAAATAGAAGTACAGCATACATCCCCCATAATGTCTTATTTATATTATAATAGTCAACGTGATTGAATTTCGAACAAGATTTTATGAAAATTTAATTATAACTATGAATATTTAAGAACTGTTCCTGATACACAATCAAGAAATACTATCGATAATAGTTTATATAATCTCAATGATCATGAAATTCTCATAAAATCTTGATCAAAATACAATCAAGTTGGCCACTAAATCTTAATAAGACTATCTTTCCAAGATAGACTGTCTATTATATTGTCAAAGTTAGGATTACATGAAATTATCATAATTCAACTTTTCAGAAAGTATAATGCGTTCCTTCAAAACAAAAAAAAAAAAGTTATTATGCGTAAATGATATATCATGAAAAGGGAAAATAGTTTCCAAGTTGACAAAACAGATATTCTAATGTGAAAACACAAATTTTCTAAGAAAATAATTCGATGATAAAGCATCTTTCAATGCTTTCCCTATATTTGTTTGTATCAACTCTATTTCATTCTTTCTCCCTCCTCCCGCCGGCATGTGTAAATATGTGTAATATCTGTTCTCCATTCACCACGAGCTATATCCGCCACTGAGTTTGAAAATCATTTTTCAAAATGAGCCTCATGCCTAACAACACCAAGCCCATTCCAACATCAGGGAGTAAGATTTATGTGTGTCAAAGTAAACATAATTATGTAATATAACACTGTTTTGGTCAAATTTCGACAAGTGATTGTAAATAACCAAATATTTCAAGGAAAGAATTGGGTGCAATGGAATATAGATTTGTGTGTGTAATCAAAATGAAAATGACAAAGGATTTTGACGAGGAAAGCCCTTGAACAAATTGTTCGCCGGCATAAAACCTCGGGAGGTTTTGGAAGACCTACCTTGACCAAAAAGTTTACTAAGATTCGTCGGTAGCTTACAAAAATAATGAGCATATGCGAGGGAGAGTGAGACTCGTGAAGACCGTGTGTGAATTACATGTGCTGATCTCCCTTTTATACCTCTACAAAGGCTAAATACAAGATAAGATCAATCCCTAAGATTTCGGTAAGGTTGTTGTTTGTTGAGAGAAACTCGGCAGTTGGTGGAGAGTCGTGGTTGAACCGGTATGCGCATATGGCTCCTAAAAAATAGCAACCGCAAAACTGCTCCCAAGTTGTTCCGGCTTCAAGATGTTGATGAAGACGTCGAGCCAAGATGTCGGTCCAAGATGTGAACTCAACATGTAAAGTCAACATGTAAAAAGTCAACTTGTGGACCAAGTTGTAGACCAAGTTGTGGAGGTCAAGTTGTAGAGGTCAAGTTGTAGAGATCAGGATACTGAGGCGTCTTGACATGTTGACCTGCTTAAGATGCCAACCATATACATATAGTGAAAAATCCGTCCCCAACAAACACCAAGCCCATTTCAACAAAAAAATATGAAATTGACTGAAGGGGTGAGTACTGTACCATAAAGGTGAGTATATAACGTGTGGAGGTCAAAGTAAACATTCTGTAACTTTTGCGGAACAAAACATTTAGTAACTTTTGTAAGACATAAATCAGATTCATTAATAGAAACTAAGTTCTACTAGATCAAAAAAAAAAAAAAAAAAAAAAAAGTGCAATGGAAACAGAGTCGACCAACAGACTATAGTACTTGTTTTGGTCAAATTTCGACAAGTGATTGTAAATAACCAAATATTTCAAGGAAAGAATTGGGTGCAATGGAATATAGATTTGTGTGTGTAATCAAAATGAAAATGACAAAGGATTTTGACGAGGAAAGCCCTTGAACAAATTGTTCGCCGGCATAAAACCTCGGGAGGTTTTGGAAGACCTACCTTGACCAAAAAGTTTACTAAGATTCGTAGGTAGCTTACAAAAATAATGAGCATATGCGAGGGAGAGTGAGACTCGTGAAGACCGTGTGTGAATTACATGTGCTGATCTCCCTTTTATACCTCTACAAAGGCTAAATACAAGATAAGATCAATCCCTAAGATTTCGGTAAGGTTGTTGTTTGTTGAGAGAAACTCGGCAGTTGGTGGAGAGTCGTGGTTGAACTGGTATGCGCATATGGCTCCTAAAAAATAGCAACCGCAAAACTGCTCCCAAGTTGTTCCGGCTTCAAGATGTTGATGAAGACGTCGAGCCAAGATGTCGGTCCAAGATGTGAACTCAACATGTAAAGTCAACATGTAAAAAGTCAACTTGTGGACCAAGTTGTAGACCAAGTTGTGGAGGTCAAGTTGTAGAGGTCAAGTTGTAGAGATCAGGATACTGAGGCGTCTTGACATGTTGACCTGCTTAAGATGCCAACCATATACATATAGTGAAAAATCCGTCCCCAACAAACACCAAGCCCATTTCAACAAAAAAATATGAAATTGACTGAAGGGGTGAGTACTGTACCATAAAGGTGAGTATATAACGTGTGGAGGTCAAAGTAAACATTCTGTAACTTTTGCGGAACAAAACATTTAGTAACTTTTGTAAGACATAAATCAGATTCATTAATAGAAACTAAGTTCTACTAGATCAAAAAAAAAAAAAAGTGCAATGGAAACAGAGTCGACCAACAGACTATATTACTTGTTTTGGTCAAATTTCAACAAGTGATTGTAAATAACCAAATATTTCAAGGAAAGAATTGGGTGCAATGGAATATAGATTTGTGTGTGTAATCAAAATGAAAATGACAAAGGATTTTGACGAGGAAAGCCCTTGAACAAATTGTTCGCCGGCATAAAACCTCGGGAGGTTTTGGAAGACCTACCTTGACCAAAAAGTTTACTAAGATTCGTCGGTAGCTTACAAAAATAATGAGCATATGCGAGGGAGAGTGAGACTCGTGAAGACCGTGTGTGAATTACATGTGCTGATCTCCCTTTTATACCTCTACAAAGGCTAAATACAAGATAAGATCAATCCCTAAGATTTCGGTAAGGTTGTTGTTTGTTGAGAGAAACTCGGCAGTTGGTGGAGAGTCGTGGTTGAACTGTTAGAACATGGATTAATTAATATGTGTTATTTAATTCCATTTGTTATAATCATTTAATAATGTTAAAGTATAGACAAAATGTGTAGAATTCCATTAGGTGTAAGTACCATTAAATGATGGGCATAATGGTAACTTCACACCATCATCTTTATGAAAGGGTGTAGTCCCTAAATGAAGTGCCCCTTGGATTCCTATATAAAGGCCTATCCATCAAGCCTATGAATTCACTTATTTTTTATTCTCATTCAGTCCAAAACTCTTCCTAAGTACTTGAAGATTAAAGAGAATAAGGGCACTCATCATTTAGAAGATCTACTCTTCCCTACATTGAAGAATATCTTCATACTTCGTTTACTCAAGAACAAGACTAAGAACAATCATGGAATCACAAGGTACACGCTTCCGTATTATTCTTCTTCTTCTTCTCCTTCTCTTCTTAATCTAGTTGTGAGTCGGTTCATGGTTAATGGATCGTTAATGTTCCGACAATTGGTATCAGAGCCTACTCATATACTAGATTGAGTTTGAAATTATTATAGAGCCTTGTGCTTTAATTTATTTCATATTTGTAATCCTTGTGTGATTTCATTTGGTTTTGCTCTTGTTCATGATACTCATCTTGTCTAAGAGTATCATATTCATAACTTCATTCTATTTCTGATTTTTTGGTTTTACTCAAAAGGCTTTCAACCCTTAATGTAAGATTATCCCATTTTTTGAACATAGCCACCATCCTTGGATGCGTTGTGAGTTTGTTCATATGCATAGCCACGCATTTTTAATGTGTTGTGAGTATGCGGATCTACTTACTTTGGTTGAAAATTGAGTCACCATTAAATTAAGAACTTCATTCAATTTCTGGCAATAATGGTAAGATCAAGTTTTAAGAGACACAATGGTTCATACAAGATTACCCCATTTACATAGCCAACATCATGTGTTTGGAGTGTGTAAATCTAGGTCTACTTGTTTGAATCATGTTAATTAAAGTGCAAACTTGTCCCATTTTCATAGCCAATAATTATAATGCATTAAAAGGGAAATTTGGTTGGAAAACTGTTCATAAAAGGGTTTGAAAAATAGTGACTGTTCGTAATTCTGGGCATTGGGGACGAGTCGTCCCGTAGGGGACGAGTCGTGCCCATCAATTTTCTGGAATGGGACCTTTCTGATTCAGGCGTCCCCCTTATAGGGACGAGTCGTCCCCTTAGGGACGAGTCGTGCCCTAAGGGACGAGTCGTCCCCTTTGAAATTCCAGAATAGGGTTGCTTCTGATTCATTCGTCCCTCCTTCATGGACGAGTCGTCCCCTTAGGGACGAGTCGTGCCCTAAGGGACGAGTCGTCCAGAGAGACTTCAGTCTCAATTTTTTTCCAGAATTTTGATAATTTATTGATAAAATATGATATCTGGACACCAGTCACGCTGATTGGCGGTTCTTAGAGTTGTTAAACTTTAAGAATGGACGGGTAGAACAAAAGGATATTGTCTTTTATTAATAAATTTTCGTTGTTTTCTTACCCTTTAAAGTTTCAAATTTACCTTAAGGCCTTATGTTTCCGATTAATTATATCCTTAACTTTTTGGACAAAATTAACATGCTTGTTTCCCAAAGGAGACCTTGTTGATTGAATTCAAACTTGTTAAAAGATGAATGCAAATATTGATATGTGATAACATGCTTGTTTCCCAAAGGAGACCTTGTTGTTGACTAAGTATTTGCATTCATGGGTAATAATTGAAATTAAACTTTTGGTCATTTTAAATGCTGTGAACCATCCCAAAGGAAGGCGGGTGTTTAAAGTGAATTGTTTATATTCTTTATTGTCGGGGAACAAGTACCTTAAACTTTAGGACACTTTTTGTACTTGATCCGGCCCAAAGGAAGGCAAGTATTTAAAGTGTATTGTTTAAGCTATTTGTTTACCCTAAGATAAATCAAATTGTGAGTCAATTCGCAATCCAAAGATTAGTCTTGATGTCATATTGATTATCTTTTATTATGATGGAATTCATTTTGATATAATTAATCATTGTGTAGTTTCTTATATATGTTTTGTTTCATTCTTGTTCTTCTCCTTCAGATTTGATTAATGCTTCATCCATAACTACTGCTATAAATGATGTACCTTTGCTTACTGGGACTAAACTTAAAACTTGGAAAAATAATATAACGATGATCTTAGGCAATATGGACATCGATCACGCATTAGGGGAATCAAGTCCCGTTGCTCTCACTAAAGGAAATACCGTTGTAGAACGGAAAAATGTTGAGCAATGGGAACGGTCCAACCGCGTGAGTCTAATGATCATGGAAATTGCGGTTTTCGAGAGACATTTTTGGACAATGTCTCGAGATCGAAAATGCCGAGATTTTTCTTGAATTCTTGTGGAAACTTGTTTCCATTCGATACAAGGGTGAAGAAAATCTTAGGGAGTACATTATTGAATTATTTCATCTTTCGATCAAACTAAAGGCATTTAAGTTAGAGATTTCGGAAGATTTGCTCGTGCACTTAGTTTTGATCTATCTTCCTCCTCAATTTGGTCCTTTTGAAGTGACCTATAAATGTCAAAAGAAAAAGTGGAATATTAATGGATTACTTTCACATATGACATTAGAGGAAGATAGGATGAAATATCTTAAATTAGAAAGTACTCACTCAGCATTTACTTCTTCTCGTGGGATTAAGAGAAGAGGGAAGGAAATTACGGTTGCAAGTAAGAAGCATAAGGGATCATTTAAGGATCATAAAGTCAAGAAATGCTTCTTTTGCAAGGACCTTACTCGCATGAAGAACGACTACCATAAATATCGCGAATGGCGAATTCAGGATGGTATGTCATTTGGTCTTGTTTGTACTAAGGCAAATTTGGTTTCAATTCCTTAAATATACATAGTGGTTGTATTTGGTGCAACAACTCACATTAGTTCATGTATGCAGGGTTGCTCAATTACCGAATTCCCAAAGTGAAGATGAGAAATACATCTATATGAAAGCCGGAAATCCGGTTGAAGTTATAGGCATAGGGACTTTTAGATTATTGATAAGTACTTGCTATTATTTTGTATTAAATAATACATTTATTGTACCGTCATTTAGGCGGAATTTGATATCAGTCACAGTATTAGATCGGGAAGGTTATTCCCGTTCATTTGGTAATAATAAATGTGATCTTATTTTTAATTCCGAAGATGTCGGTATTAGTACTTTATCTTAACAATGACAATTTTATTTACTTCAAACAAGAATAATATTAATGAGTCCCATAATAATGAAACCAAAACTAAAGGCACTAAGCAAAAGTTATCAAGTGAAAATTCTTGTATTCTATGACATAGGCGTTTGGGTCATATCTCCAAAGGGAGAATTGATAAAGCTTATGTCGGAGGAAATCCTAAAAACAACTTGATACTCCAGATAAAACTTTTGCATTAAGTGTTTTAAAGAATAAATTTACAAACATTAAAGGAAATAGAATTTTGAGAGTATCAAACGTCTTGGAACTAATTCATATGGACATTTGTGGACCATTCATTAACCCTTCATGGAATGGTCAACAATATTTCATTACGTTCATGGATGATTACTCTCGTTATGGATACATTATTTTCTTCATGTAAAGTTTCAATCATTGGTCGTTTTCAAGTCTTTTAAGGCATAAGAAAGACTATTAAGAACGTTAAATCCGATCATGGTAGTGAAAACTACGGACGGTATAACGTATTGGGTGAATAACGTCCGGGTCCTTTATATTCGCTATTTTGAAGAGTGTAGGATTGTCCCTCACTACACCATGCCGGGTAAACCTAGCATAGTATATTGGAGAGACATAAATCCTTAAGGATATGGTAAGAAGTATGTTTTCTTGTACTTCTTTACCTCACTCATTATGGGCGAAGAATTAAAAACCGCAGCCTTATATTCTCAATAGAGCACCTTCAAAAGCTATCGACAAAACCCTTATGAGTTATGGACGAATAAGAAACCGTCCTTAAATCATCTTCATTTATGGGGGTGTCCAAGAGATGCTAGACCTTATAAGGTCTAATGAGGGCAACCGGACCTAAATACCGTTAGTAGCTATTTTGTAGG
Organism: Adenophora triphylla var. japonica; assembly: GCA_022495995.1. NCBI lineage: Eukaryota > Viridiplantae > Streptophyta > Magnoliopsida > Asterales > Campanulaceae > Adenophora > Adenophora triphylla. The sequence continues at coordinate 1,841,108 of JAFEMH010000004.1, forward strand.
GTATGCCGAGAGATCTAGGGGATATAAATTTTATGACCCGAAAACTAGAACATTTTTCGAGACTGGCAATGTTAGGTTCCTTGAGGATGTTGAATTTAGTGGGAGAAATAGTAATGTTTTTGAATTTGAAGAGTTAGAGGAACCACTCTATGTTTCTCAAACTTTAGTTCCTGTTGGAAATCAAGTAATTGTACCTGAAATTCAACAAAGAACATACAATTCAAATTAATATAGAGACTCACGTAAATAACGGACAACATGGAAATGTTGTACATGAGGAAATTCAACAACCTCAAAATGAGGATGAACCAGTGCTCTTGAGGAGATCTACTAGAGAAAGAAGAAGTAATATTCCAGATATTTATGATATGTATCTTGCGGAGAATAAGGACACCATAAGTTTAGTGGGAGATGATCTAATCACCTTCCATGAAGCCATTAATAGTCCTAATTCTCATAAGTGAATCAATGCCATTAATGAGGAGTTAAAATCAATGAAAGACAATGACATTTAGGATCTTGTCCCATTACCTGAAGGTGTAAAACCTATTGGTTATAAATTGATATTTAAAACCAAAAGGGATTAACAAGGTAATATGGAAAGATATAAGGCACGTCTTGTTACTAAATGATTTACTCAAAAGGAAGGCATTGATTATAAAGAAACATTTTTTTTCCGACATCTTCTAAAACCTCTGTTATGATCATTATGACATTAGTGGCACATTATGATCTTGAGCTTCATTAAATGGATGTTAAGACAGCTTTTCTCAATGGTAACATTGAGAAAACTATCTATATGAAGAAACCAGAAATGGTGACTAATTCGGATCAAACTAGTCAACTGGTTTGTAAACTTAAGAAATCCATTTATGGGCTTAAGTAAGCATCTCGTCAATGGTACTTAAAATTTAACCAAGTTATTCTTTCATTTGGCTTTGAAATGAATCTTGGTAAAAATTGTGTGTACCATAAGTTCAGTGGGAGTAGATTTATTATTTTGGTCTTATATGTGGATGATATTTGGATAATATTTTTCATGCTAGTAATGATAAGGACCTTCTAAAAGAAACTAAGAAATTTCTCAAACAAATTTGAGATGAAAGATCTTGGTAAGACATCTTTTGTATTGGGAATCCAAATTCATTGTGATCATTCACGAGGTATTTTGGAATTATCACAAAAGAGCTATATAGAGAAGGTATTACAAAGGTTTAGCATGGAAAATTGTAAACCACATGACACCCCTATCTCTAAGGGAGATAAATTCAGTCTAAAGCAATGTCCTAAAGATTAATTTTAAATCCAAGTATATGGAAAATATCCCTTATGTACCGGTAGTAGGAAGCTTAATGTATGCGCAAGTCTGTACTCGTACAAACCTTGCATTTATTATTGGATGCTTGGTCAATACCAAAGCAATTCGGAAAGAAGAACATTAAGTCGCATCCAAAAGAATGATGAAGTACCTATAAAACATTAAACTACATGCTTATGTATATAAATCGGATCAATTTTTGAGATCATTAATTATTCCGATTATGTTTTAGTGGATGCAGAAATGTCGAAAGACATCATATGGTTATGTCTCTTGTTGAAGAGAAATAAATATAAAATGAACAAATAGATATACAACTTATAGGATCAAACTCCATGTTATTGGATCCATTTTTGTAAAGCGTAATCTCTTTTGATGTTTCACGAGCATACTGCTCATATAGGTGAAACGACTTTTGATAATGCTTAAATCAGTGGGAGTTTGTGTTGTTTTCTATTTCTTTGTGTTGTTTTATTTATATTGATCTCATTTGGTTAAGTAGGACTAGTTGGAGAATATATATATAAGTTCTTCATATATATTCATTAATATTCCATGCTACATATCTATACTTAATCTATGTCGTTTAGTTGGATATATATATGTGATTAATGTGGGTTTAGTTGCGAATCAATTACAACGACTGCCCTTTAGTCCCTATACTTATAAGACTAATGGACGGGATTGTGTTGGATGACAATAAACGTGCACATAAGGGTTGTCATTCATGTTATAAATGATTAAGGAATTTATTTAGTAAAAGATACATATTAATATTAATCCAAGTGGGAGATTGTTAGAACATGGATTAATTAATATGTGTTATTTAATTCCATTTGTTATAATCATTTAATAATGTTAAAGTATAGACAAAATGTGTAGAATTCCATTAGGTGTAAGTACCATTAAATGATGGGCATAATGGTAACTTCACACCATCATCTTTATGAAAGGGTGTAGTCCCTAAATGAAGTGCCCCTTGGATTCCTATATAAAGGCCTATCCATCAAGCCTATGAATTCACTTATTTTTTATTCTCATTCAGTCCAAAACTCTTCCTAAGTACTTGAAGATTAAAGAGAATAAGGGCACTCATCATTTAGAAGATCTACTCTTCCCTACATTGAAGAATATCTTCATACTTCGTTTACTCAAGAACAAGACTAAGAACAATCATGGAATCACAAGGTACACGCTTCCGTATTATTCTTCTTCTTCTTCTCCTTCTCTTCTTAATCTAGTTGTGAGTCGGTTCATGGTTAATGGATCGTTAATGTTCCGACATGAACTGGTATGCGCATATGGCTCCTAAAAAATAGCAACCGCAAAACTGCTCCCAAGTTGTTCCGGCTTCAAGATGTTGATGAAGACGTCGAGCCAAGATGTCGGTCCAAGATGTGAACTCAACATGTAAAGTCAACATGTAAAAAGTCAACTTGTGGACCAAGTTGTAGACCAAGTTGTGGAGGTCAAGTTGTAGAGGTCAAGTTGTAGAGATCAGGATACTGAGGCGTCTTGACATGTTGACCTGCTTAAGATGCCAACCATATACATATAGTGAAAAATCCGTCCCCAACAATTGCCCCCAAAATTTCTTGAATCGGAGAAAACTTGGAGATTCAAGGAATTTTAAAACTGCTACTCTCCCCATCGACATTAAGGAAGCGGTTGATTACGCCAAAGAGTTGTCGAACGCCTTGAATGATGCTTCTAAGTCCTTGATAGAAACCAAGATAAAGCTTTAAGAAACATTAGTTTAAGGTGTTTGAAATTTGGAATGTTAGATGAGGGTTGGTCCTCAAAATTTTTAAATTTGATTTGGCATGTCTTTGAGAGACACTTTGTTTGTTCTTTAGATAACATGTAAATGTTATAAACCGTAGGTAACATGAAAATGTTACAACCAATAGTTCACAACTTGAATAAGTGTGAAAACGTGCGCCCAGGCGAAGGTGTCGAAACCTTAATTCGTTTGAAGAAATAGAACAAGTATCAGCCGTCCTGGCGTGTCAACATGTTCTATCCCTCTCCAGCTAAAGTTTCAACATGTATCAGCCGTACTGGCGTGTCAACATGTTGAAATTCTTCTTCAGGTCCAAACATCTATCAGCCGTCCTGGCGTGTCAACATGTTGAGCCTTTCTTCCCCAGGTTCAAACATGTATCAGTCGTACTGGCGTGTCAACATGTTTGACCTGCTCCAGCTTAGGTCTCAACATGTATCAGCCGTACTGGCGTGTCAACATGTTGAGCCTTTCTTCCCCAGGTTCAAACATGTATCAGCCGTACTGGCGTGTCAACATGTTTGACCTGCTCCAGCTTAGGTCTCAACATGTATCAGCCGTACTGGCGTGTCAACATGTTGAGCCTGTGCCTTAGGTCTCAACATGTATCGCCCGTATCGGCGTGTCAACATGTTGAGCCTAAGCTGTTTGTTCAAGTTGTATACCTTGCAAAACAAATTCATGTTAGGATTGGGTGTTAGCTTTACCCCTCCGATGCTTAAGTCAGTAAGAATTTTTAGCATAACATAAGAATTGACAAACATAAATAAATGACTTGGCAAAATTTAAAACATACCTGTTTTTGGAGTTTGCTTTTATGAAAAAATGACAACTTACATGGAATACAACTTGAGGTACTGTTTTGCTAACATTTTGACATGTTGAAGATAGGTGGTCATCTTTTCTCATTTTGTCAGCCTCATTGTGGTTATTTTAGGACTATGAGCTTATCTTCTTCCAAATTCGATAAATTTAACAGCTCTCGTCCTGACATCTTCAAGTCTCTTGCATGGAGTCATAACCAATTCGTCATAATAAGGTGATCCCTTCTTCAAGCCCAATCTGAATGCCTCGGTGGCTGTGGACATGTTCAAGTTGGGGATAGTCACTGCCTCTTTGTTGAACCTGTTCAAATAGTCTTTCAAGCTTTCGTCAGGTTGTTGCACCACCCTGTAGAGGTCACTAGTTAGTTTCTCAAAAGCTCTATTACATGAAAATTGATTCACAAACATATTGACTAATTGAGAATAAGATGATATAGAGTTTAGGGATAGGCCGGTTAGCCATTTCAAAGCTGGTCCAGACAAAGTGGAACCAAAGCCCCTACAAAGACAGGCTTCTTTGAAGATTGAAGGAATGCTGATAATGTCCATTAATTCTTGGTATAGCAACACATGCTCCACTGGATCTGTGCTCCCGTCGTACTTCTTCATGTGGGGCACTGCAAATCTCTTCGGGATCTCCATGTTGGCTATCGCTGGAACAAAGCGAGACTCATTATAACAAGTTGGAGAAGCTTGATGATAAGGCAAGGTAACTCCAGGCACATTCCTAATCATCTCTTTGATCTGCTGCAACTCTCTAGCAACTTGACTTTCTGCAAAAGTGTTAGCATAAAATTGAGAAGAAGAGTGATCAAATGCATTATAAAAACTCCCTGTTTGTCCTAAAGACGGAGTGGCATAAGTATAGCAAGATGTTGGCACAGGTTGGCTGAATGCGAAGGTGTGACCATGTTGGGCAACTTGACTAGTTGTCACAGTTGTACTATCAGTCTGTACTGCACTCGCCATGGGGATGTCTCCAAGATTGCCCCCAGTACCTGCACCAAAAAGAGTTCTAGGAAATAAAGGTGATAATGGAGTTACAACTTGAGGCTCAACTTGATTCCCTTTTCGCAGACTCTCAATTGCATTGAAAATCATAGTATTGGTATCCTGCTGAGCATCCATTCGCTTATTCAGTTCATTCAACATTGTTGCCATATTAGTCACGAAACCAAAATTGATTTCAGACGCGGTCGTCTCTCGAGGTGCATCTTGCTGCCCCCCAGTCGCCTTGCCCCCAGTCGCGGAGGTTACTGAGGTTACCTGACCGGAAGTTGGATTGACCATTTTGATGTTCTAAACAAATTTAAAAAACCAAAGTTCCCACAGACGGCGCCAAATTGTTTTGGTCAAATTTCGACAAGTGATTGTAAATAACCAAATATTTCAAGGAAAGAATTGGGTGCAATGGAATATAGATTTGTGTGTGTAATCAAAATGAAAATGACAAAGGATTTTGACGAGGAAAGCCCTTGAACAAATTGTTCGCCGGCATAAAACCTCGGGAGGTTTTGGAAGACCTACCTTGACCAAAAAGTTTACTAAGATTCGTCGGTAGCTTACAAAAATAATGAGCATATGCGAGGGAGAGTGAGACTCGTGAAGACCGTGTGTGAATTACATGTGCTGATCTCCCTTTTATACCTCTACAAAGGCTAAATACAAGATAAGATCAATCCCTAAGATTTCGGTAAGGTTGTTGTTTGTTGAGAGAAACTCGGCAGTTGGTGGAGAGTCGTGGTTGAACTGGTATGCGCATATGGCTCCTAAAAAATAGCAACCGCAAAACTGCTCCCAAGTTGTTCCGGCTTCAAGATGTTGATGAAGACGTCGAGCCAAGATGTCGGTCCAAGATGTGAACTCAACATGTAAAGTCAACATGTAAAAAGTCAACTTGTGGACCAAGTTGTAGACCAAGTTGTGGAGGTCAAGTTGTAGAGGTCAAGTTGTAGAGATCAGGATACTGAGGCGTCTTGACATGTTGACCTGCTTAAGATGCCAACCATATACATATAGTGAAAAATCCGTCCCCAACAGTACTATAATAAAATGTCTAATATAATTTCTTATCTTATCCTCAACAAAATAATATAATCAAGCAAAAAAATGTCTTTGATTTCCACTCTCTTCAGGGACATTAGAAAGGGAAGATCGCATTGGTTAAAAAAGGTAAGGGTGGAACGAAAATGAGATACATTTCACAAGAAAATCCAACGAAGATTCGTCCATCGATTGAGTTGCTTAAGGCTATTGGAAGTACATGTGAAAACAACTTCAGCAACACAAACATCTCAGACTCTGAGCATGAGGCGGGCGCTTCATTTACCACCAGGCGGGCGCCTCACACCTTCAACAATGGTGCTTCAGCCACGGCATTCGAGGCGGACGCCTCAATCCCAACCACCAAATCACAAAAGGAAACCGCCTTATTTCAGCCTACATGCAAGACTTCAAATCTTGCGCAGACCAACTTAGTTCCTTAGGTCGCCCCATTGATCCGGAAGACCTAGTGGACAAAATCTTGGACCAACTTAATGACCCGGACTTTGAGAGCCTAATCACTGCCGTTTACAGCCGAGATACTCCAATTACCTTTGATGAACTTCATGAAAAACTCCTTAATAGGGAGCTATCTCTCAAACACCGTACATCCACCACCAACACCTTTCCTGCAACCGTTGCCTATGCCTCTAAAAATCCTCCCTCAAACTGTTCCAACAACCGAAAATACAATTCATCCTCATTCAACAACAACCCTACCACCCCTCCCAACTTCAACCCACAAACCCCCCGAACTCCGTATAAAGGCCGCTGCCAATGGTGTCGCAATGACGGCCACTTTCTCTCCCAATGCCCCTCCTTCCGCCAACTGTACCCTAACACCAACTTCCCCACACCCAACCCCACTCCTCAGCCACCCAATTCCAATCAACGCCGTCCCTTCACCCCAAACCATAACCCTAGGCAACCATACCGCGGTAACTCTTCCTCTCAGCCTTCTGCCTATTCCACCTCCACCTCTAACCAAACCCCACCAAATTGGCTTTTCGAGTGTGGAGCTACACATCATGTGACCAATGATCTAAATAACTTGGCCCTTCACTCCCCTTATGATGGAACGGAAGAACTCCTCGTTGGTGATGGTTCGGGCCTCAATATCTCCAATACCGGTTCATCTTTTCTTCTCTCTTCATCCTCCCCTTTACTTCTCAATAATGTTCATCATGTTCCTCGTGTGTGTCAAAACATAATATCTATATCTAGGTTGTGTCAAGATAATAATGTCTTTGTCATCTTCTCACATAACTCTTTTCTTGTGAAGGACCTTCATACGGGGGACACTCTTCTTCACGGCAATTCTAGTTCCGGCGTATATGAATGGACTCCAAAGTCTCCTGCTATTCACTCCTCAACTTCCTCCTCCATCATCAATTGGCATCATAGATTAGGTCACCCATCTTATTCAATTTTACGTTCTCTTAGTTCTTCGTTTAATTTGGATATTCCTAGAATTTCTGGTTTTCATTGCAATGCATGTGATTGTAATAAGAGTCACAAGTTGGCCTTTAATGAAAACTCTCTTTCTTCATCTGGAACTCTTGACTTGACATATAGTGATGTTTGGACGTCTCCTCTTTTATCTTATGATGGCTACAAGTACTACATTGTGTTTGTTGATCACTTCACCAAGTATACTTGTCTCTATCCCCTCAAACATGAAAATGATGCCACTCACGTATTCACCAACTTCAAAAACATTGTCGAAAAATACTTTCATTGCTCCATTATCACCATCTTCGGTGACAATGGTGGTGAATTCATTGGTCTTCGTCCCCTCCTCACATCTCTTGGAATCTCTCGTCTTACATCCCCCCTCATACTCCGGAACACAATGGGTACTCCGAACGTCGACATCGTCACATTGTTGAAACAGGCCTCTCCCTTCTCACTCACTCTCACATGCCACGCAAGTATTGGCCTCTTGCGTTTGTCACAGCTTGTTATCTTATCAATCGTATGCCAACGCCAACCTTAAATTCTCAATCTCCGTTTCTCAAAATCTTCGGTCGTCCTCCCAACTACTCGAAGCTCAAAAGCTTTGGTTGCCTTTGCTACCCTTGGCTCCGCCCATACACCAACAATAAAATGGATCCTAAGTCCTCCCCATGTGTATTTGTGGGCTACTCTCCAACTCAAAGTGCCTTCTATTGCTTAGAGCCAAACACCTCCAAAATCTTTGTATCCCGTCATGTCAAGTTTGCGGAACATATTTTCCCCTTCTCCTCGCTGTCCGAACAAACTTCTTCCGCTCCCTCGGTCAATGAATGGTGTAACTCCACTCTCACTATCCTCCCACCTTTACCCTCAACTGTCCATACACCACCCTCAACTTCACCCATCACCACCCCTCAAACTCCCACCTCCAACCCCTACCCTTCCTCTGAACCTGCCCCTACCCCTCCTCCACCTGCCTCCCTGCCTCCCCCAATCCAAAGACCTATCACTCGTGCTCAAAACAACATCCGCAAACCCATCAACAAGCTCAACCTAAATGTCTCCGTCCCAAACCCTTCCCTTGAGCCATCAAACTATACTCAAGCCCTCAAAATCCCTGCTTGGCGTGAGGCCATGGAAACATAATTTAATGCTCTCATGAAAAACAACACTTGGGGTCTTGTTCCCCCGTCACCTTCTCAGAATTTAGTTGGGTGCAAATGGGTCTTTCGTACCAAGTTCAAACCGGATGGCACGATTGATCGCCACAAAGCTCGCCTCGTCGCCAAAGGATTTCATCAACGCCCTGGCATAGACTACTCCGAGACATTCATCCCGATTGTCAAACCCGCCACAATCCGCACCGTCCTCTCCTTGGCCGTTACGAACCATTGGCCCCTTCGTCAGGTTGACATAAACAATGCGTTTCTCCAAGGCACACTGAATGAGGATGTCTTTATGGTTCAACCCCCTGGCTTTGTCAGCACTTCTCATCCATCCCATGTTTGCAAGTTACGACAAGCCCTTTACGGCCTCAAGCAAGCCCCACGAGCCTGGTATGATGAACTGGAACACTATCTACTCTCTGTTGGCTTCAAAAATAGCATGTCAGACGCCTCCCTATTTACTCTAAGCCATGCTCTTGGTACTATCATTCTTCTTGTCTACGTGGATGACATCATAATCACAGGCTCCAACTCATCCCTTCTAGGTAACTTCATCACCAACTTCTCGACCCGATTCTCTCTGAAAGATCTTGGAGATCTGTCTTACTTCCTTGTTGTCGAGGTCATTCCCCACCCCAAGGGACTCTTCTATAGCCAACACAAGTACATCCAAGATCTTTTATCTCGTACCAAGATGTTGGATGCTAATCCTTTACCAACTCCTATGACCCCAGGCTTGACACTTTCAGTTGGTAATGGGACACCTCTGTCAAATCCTAGTGAATACAGGTCTATTGTCGGCTCTCTCCAATACCTATCACTCACTCGGGTTGATGTCTCATTTGTGGTAAATCGGCTTGCTCAGTTTACGCACCAACCAACGGATGTTCATTGAACAGCTCTCAAGAGATTACTGCGCTACTTGGTTGGTACTAGTTCTCATGGGTTACTTCTTCGCTCCGACTCCCCATCTACTCTTCATGCCTTCTCTGACGCAGATTGGGCAGGGGATAAGGACTCATATGTGTCAACGACTGGTTACTTGGTTTATCTTGGGTCTAACTTGCTTTCTTAGAGCTCTCGAAAATAGAAAACGCTTGCTAGATCCTCCACAGAAGCCGAATACAGAGATATCGCTGCCACTACTGCAGAAATTGTATGGATTCATAACTTATTGCGTGAGCTACGGGTTGCGCTCACCACCATTCCGGTCATCTACTGTGACAACCTCGGTGCTACCTATGTTGCAGCAAATCCCAAATTTCATTCGAGGATGAAACACCTTGCCCTTGATTACCATTTTGTTCGGGAACAAGTTCAAGCCCATCAGCTACGTGTGTCTCATATCTCGGGCAATGATCAACTTATGGATGCTCTCACTAAGCCACTTGCTCGTCTAAGGTATCAAGAGCTCATGTCCAAGATTGGTCTTTCCCTCCGGTCGTCCATCTTGCGGGGGCCTATTGGAAGTACATGTGAAAACAACTTCAGCAACACAAACATCTCAGACTCTGAGCATGAGGCGGGCACTTCATTTACCACCAGGCGGGCGCCTCACACCTTCAACAATGGTGCTTCAGCCACGGCATTCGAGGCGGACGCCTCAATCCCAACCATGCGGCCGCCTCGCCTGGAACCCAACTTGACGTAGCTTCTGCCTGTGAGGCGCGCGCCTCACTCTCCTCGGGCGGCCGCCTCACAGGTCACTGCTGCTGCTGATGTATTTTCCTTTTCTTGATGTAATATTTTGTTTCCTTATTTCATTCTTTCCAAGTCCTTGAAGGATCCTAGTCTAGGTAGAATCCATTGTATAGTTAGAATTATTATTTCCATATTTACTTCCTCCTAAATTGTATATATAGGACAATTCAATATCAATAAAGCAAGTTTGTAAATTTTCAAATCAAAGTTTCTTTCTACAAAGGCAACTCCAATGATGGGTATCAAAATCAAATTTTGACATCCACCTCAAAGAGCTAACATCTCCGATGCAAAAATACTTAGGTACCAAATTTAGAGAAGGAGTTAAGCAAGGTACCAAATTTGGTACCTTGCTTAACTCTTGCTGCTGAGTTCACATCACGCGCAAGTGAAAGGAAATAAGTCAGCAAAAACAATGACATAGCATCACATGAGATTGTGGGAAAGCAAGTTGTCTTTTTTGTCAATTTGTGAAAGATTTTGACGGTTGGCGCCACATTCGTGATTTTCTTTTTTAACTTTTTGCCCGATTTGTTGTGACTTCCAGGCCCTCTAAAAAACTTGATGACCTTTAATTAAATAATTATTTAATTGTTATTTGAAATTATTCATTATTAATTATTAATAATATTTAATTAGTTGAAAGATTTTAAATGTGAAATAAAATTAAAAATATGAAAATAAAAATTTGATACCTACCATTGGAGATGAAAATTTGGTACCCTATGAATAGTGCTCCATAGATATCAAAATTTGATTTTGATACATATCGCTTAACTCTCTCAATTGCCCTTATAGTCGATATTGTTGAGGTTAGAATTCTAACTGATTATTCTAAATTGCAAACTTATTTTAAATTTATATGATTAATATATAGTTCAAAATGTCTACATATACAACTATATTTACAGGTGGATGAGAAATCATTTTTTTTATGTTTTTTGCTTGTGTTTTCGTAGTCACCTAATCTGGTCTGCATTCTTTCTTTTCAAACATAAACATACACATAACATGTGGAGGTCAAAGTAAACATTCAGTAACTTTTGCAGAACAAAACATTTACTAACTTTTGTAAGACAAAACTCAGATTCATTAATAGAAACTAAGTTCTACTAGATCAAAAAAAAAAAAAATGCAATGGAAACAGAGTCAACAATAAGACACATCACCTGCTCATCAGATGATGTACGACTAAACAACTCCATCTTAGAGTTCAAAGCTAACACGACATCCTGTAATGCATGGCACACAATATTCAAAATCGTCTTAATGGAGTAGCAGTGGTACAGCTCAACATCATCCCTATCAGTTTGACTAAGTACAGGCCATGTAATTGAAATATCATTTACTAATTACAGATAGAAAAAATCGAAAGATAGTCACATTCTAAAATCTGGGATTAAACATCAACTTACTTGTCCTTATACTCCACAACAAAACGGAGTAGTCGAACGTAAACATAGACATATTGTTGAAACCGGTTTATGTCTCCTATCTAACGCCAAACTTCCTTACAAATTTTGATTAGAAGCATTTAATACTGCTGTATATCTCATAAACCGGTCGCCCGGCTATGCGTCAACATAAGTTTGTGTCCCCACATGAAAAACTGCTCTTGCGCAAACCTGATTATCATTTTCTGAAAGTATTTGGTTGTTCTTGTTTTCCGCATGTGATGTTGCCAGGAATTTCCTCAAACAGCAACGCACCGTTGTAGTCGAAATTGGACAGCTCTGGCTCCTTCTTCACGCCTGCACACAAGCAAACGTCAACTAAGCCGGGGGCGGCTCCGGCGTAAGCCCCTCCGGTATGAGGATAAGTGTTCGTCTGAGAAAGGAGAATCTGAACAATAGGAAAGGGTGTTTTTCTGGGTGTGTGTGTGTGTATTCAACGTACCTTGAGGATGAAGACTATCCCTTATAAATATACCCCTTCCCTCGTGCCGTGCACATGACCTCCTCACGTTCCATGCCTCCCTACACGTGTCATCACTCCATTGGTCCATTATAGAAATAAACTCCTAACACGTGATCACTTTTCCCAATGCATAACCGTTCAATGGGTCCCACTTCATAGATATTTATATGCCGCCTCTTATGAATCGCACCAACTGGGATCCATCTCTCGCCGGATAAGGTTAACCATGATTCGTGTCGCCTTACCATAATGTCTCGCTTCTCATTTCTCATCATTATCTCGCCGGCTTGCCTCATTATCTCGCCATTATCCTCATATTATCTCGCTATTACTGCCTCGATCTTCCCCTTTTCATTGAACTTAGCGGAATACTTCCCACTACGCTTTCCTGCGATCCACACTTGGGCCATCTTTATTCTTATCTTCTTTTTTGGGCTTTATCTCGCTTTGGGCTTACTTGATAATTTCTCACCTTTGGACTTGGGTCGGGCCCAACCATTATTTTTGGGCAGCATCAGAAGCCCCTAAGTTTATGGCGAGATTCATTTATGGTCTCGCCAAAAACTTGATGTTCACTGACTCGCCCTTACGTGATATATAATTCCTTCTTCAAGAAGCTAAACCATTGTAGACCCCTAGCCATACACGTGTCGTCTTCCTGACGAGCCCCTAAAATTCAATGTGCCGTCATTTGGGAACCGTGCCCAATAAAAAGGAAATTCAAAATCTCATTTCAATCGTCACATCAATCAATTCCCCTCCCTTCTCTCTTATATAAATACTCCTTTCATTTCTCATTTTCCCTTTTTACTCACTTGCCTTACTGAACAAACCCTCCCTATTTTTTCCGCTCATTCCAACTTTCAACTTCGACGAATTTATCTCCTATTTTCACCGTTTCTTTACTTATTATTTCCCTGAAATTGTTTCTTGGGCGCTACTTCGTTCATCTTTGGCTATTTGGAGTTGATTTGGAGTCTCGTTCCTCGTTCCCCAGGATTCGGTCTTTATTTCCGGCGTCTCTTCATCTTTTTCGGTGGCCCTTCATCTTTTCCGACCAAAATCCTCTTCTTTACCAAGTAACGCCTTTTTTCAAACCTTTCATATTCTTTAAACCTCTATTTTTTAATTTTTCCTTTTCTTCCAACTGTTTAAGTCTTGTTATTCCTTTTATCCCTTAAATTTTTCCCAAACTACCCTTCATGGCGAGGTATAAAAATTGTGCTAGGCGGGTTAGGTACGGTATATGCCAAGTTTCAGGCGGCTTATATAGGCGCCTGCGAACTACTTGGGCGAGATTGCCCAAGGCCGACATAGTCAGGCTACTTGTTGAGAATTGGGTGGATCCTTCGGTAATCGACTCTCTCGAAATCCAAGGCCGCTTCTTTCTTTCCCCTTCAGCCCCTATGTCCCGAATTTTTACTTCCCACACAGAATTAGTTCGATTTATCAAAGATAAGTACGACCCCAATTTAAGCGACTCATCTGAATCCCATCATGTCGCTGACCCTTATTCCAAACGTAGGATGCATTATAAATCAGTCATTTCTTCTTCTTCCAGTGATTCCTGCGAGATGACTGATCCAGCGACCTCCTCTCCCGCGGCGACGTCCAGCAATCCCCCTTCCACCGGGGTTCAAAATCTGAATTTAACTGAAGGTACCCTTTTTACCAATCCCGCCCATGCTGAGGCGGGATCTTCTTTCGCACCAAACACGAGCTCCCTCACTCCTAACCCCATCACCGACTGGCACAGACTTTACCATATAGATCATTCGATTTATCATGTTTCTGATTATCAAGGAAATACATCTCTTGCCCATTTAAGAGAAATGCGAGATGGTATAGTAGTCTTCCCATCCCAGCTTAAAGCAGGCCTTAGAATTCCTCTAGATCCTTTTCTTTGTGAAGTCTTATACAAAGCCCAGGCTATGATAACAGAGATTCACCCAAACGCCATTAGGATCATTACTGCTTTTATCACTATATGACGCGCCTTAAGGAAAGAACCCACTATTACATCCTTAGTCAGTTTATTCAAAGGATACAAGCAAACTAATAAACTTGCTGACGGGATAGAAGAAACTCGCCTTTCCCTTCAGTACCATTGAGGCCCCAAAATCCTCATTCCTTTACCTGCAAAAGTCCACGAATGGTTGAGCGACCCACTCTTTATCGTTTCCCGCGTGGGGTGGTCTCATCTCGCCGATCTCTACCCTATCAAACCTCAAATTGAAACCGGAAATGCATCCGTTGTTGGCGACAATACCCTCTGTGCCGCCATTCGTGCCCTTGTTACCCTTCCTGCAAACTCTCCTGATGGCGCCCCCCAACCTCTCATCTCCTGGAGAGGAATTTTGCGAAATAGGGGATTACTTGATCAAGTTGGAATTGCTGACAACTTACCTCATGTCCCGCCGCGAGTTCCAATAAGCCATGTTTACTTTGATGGATGGGAGCGACACACAGACAACAAATATGCTCATGAATGCCAGTCATGCAAGGGTACTCGTAACTGTACCGTAATGAATACTGTTCTTTGTATGTCTCCTCTTTAACCTTATTCTTTTTCCACTTTGGTTCATATTTGCATTACTCTAACTTTTATCCTCCTTTTTCTTTGTTTTCAGATCATCGCGCCAAATCAATGGAAAGTCGCCAAGCTGCAAATCTGGAAACTGATAAGAGATGGAAAAGACTTGCCAGTGCTCGCGACACTGCTCTCGCCCTCCTCCCCGATAACCTTCCACTGCCGCTATCCCTCGACGGAAAAGACACAGAAGAAATAGCTTTAGAAAAAGCCCAAGGTTCCTCCAGGGCTAGAGCAAAGCCTACTAATCCAGACACCCGTTCAAAACGACAAAAGCGAATTGCCTCCATTTCAACAAAGGTCACCCCCACTTCTCAAGAAATTATCCCGCCAAATCCTGTTGCCGTTTCAGCTCCTCCTGCTACTGAAGTTAATCTCCCGCCAATTTCCATCCCGCAAACTACTGAGAGCAATGTCTCACCAAATATCATCCTGCCCACCAATGATGCCCCAGCGACAGAAAATGTTGAGGTTCTCTCTTGTGACTTTGTTCCATCTGATTCTCCCCCCTGGAAGTTAATGTTGTTGAGCCCAACCAAACTGAAATTCCTCCTTCCCACGATATGGAAGTATGCGACTTAACCAATGTTTCTAATTCTCCTTCAACTCCCCGCGACCCAAATACTTCTTCTGCTCTTCCCACCCCCAGCTGGCTCCAAGAAAACTTTTTGAAACCCATTGATTTTGAGGGGCTTTATGAGCTCAGTAAGGAGGTCGCCAAAGTTCCCCGCATAAAGGGACTGATCGATGAAACTCGCAGCGCGGAAGAGTGTCTATTGGGTAGCTCAGCCTTGATTAGAGCTAGTGACCAGATTCAAGTGCAGCGTGTCGTCCAAATGGATCCCAATCATGCCGCCTGTCAAGCTGGGATTTATTTTTCATTGGTACGTCATTCTTTCTCTCCTTGATTAATCTTGACCTTATTCATTGTTACTTCTTAACTTTCAATTGTTACCTTTCTCAGCTAGGAGCTTCCATCATGGGTATCAGCGAGAAAAATACTCGTCTTGATAATGAATCAACGAGCTTGAAGTCTGCAAACCAAATTTTGAGGCGCGATAAGGATACCCTTAGAGGTAGAGTCGCAAGGCGGGATGCCACGATTAAAAACTTGGAGGGAGAGCGAGACAAGTTGAAGACTGACTTAACTACTTCCCAGAGTCATCTTGAAAATGTCAATACCGAACTTAATACCGCTAAAGCTGACCTTGCCACTGCTACTACTGAACTTAATTCTGTCAAGGAGAATGCCGCCAAACTTCTGAGCGAGAATGAGACTTTAAAGAAGTCTCATGCCGCTGACACTCAATCCTTCCAAGGCGAGATAGCTAAACTGAGGGAGGAGCTATCTGAGAAGGTCGCATAAATTACTTCTCTCAATGCTGATGTGGCCAAATTAAAAGATGATATTGTCGATATTGGCAACCAAACCTCTCTACAAGTTCTGCGAGCTGCAGCGGCTGATGCCCATGATATTCCTGCCATCATAAGGCTACTCACATCGGTGACTCTCCATGGGAGAGTCACCCAAAAAAAAAAAAGCATTGAAAGTCACGAAAATTGGTGACCTTGGGCAATTTGTTGCCCTGAGGTTGGCCCCGGTTGTGCATCTTCTTTTTTTTTTTTTATCAAATTATTTTGATTTTGTATTTATATAAATATATTTTTAAAATTAATATATTTTATATATTAATTTTATTTTTAAAAGGTTGGGTTGGGTTGGGTTAGGTCGAGGTCACTGATGGGAGTATAAATTATATAAGGTTGGAAGTGTGTATATGGAAGTGAGAGAAATTAATATTTTATTTGAGGTTGGGTTGGGTCAGGGTCACTGATGGGGATGGTCTAATTGAACGGCTTGCCCACTGGAGCTCAGAGCCAATCTTCAGCGAGGTATGTCGCCGCGGTCATCATTTGGTTCCTTACTCTCGTGAAGAACTTAATGATCTTGCTGAGGAGGACGCATTATTGGGTAAGTCGCCTTGGAATCCCCCTCCTGCCCAAGACCCAAACGCCGTTGCTTTGTGGGGCGATTTACTTGAACAAAAGCATAAACTCTTGGATGATGCTAAAGCTCTTGCCCTTGCGACCTCCAGCTCTGCTCAACAACCCGCACCAACTGATGATCTAAATGCTTCAACTTGATTTTGCTTTAGTACTTGCCTCTTTTGATCAACTTTTGTAATTTGCCTTGGTGGCTAAAAACATTTTACTTTCTTTATTTGGGCATGTGTGCCTCTAAACAATGTATATTCGCGGCCTTCGTGCCTGCCCCTTTTCCTTTATGCTTTACTTGCTTGTTTCATCATTTATATCTCGCCCTTACTATTTTGTTTTGATAGTTCATCAAAAATCTCCTTTTTTCATGACAGGTACCCCATACATATACTCCCATCGAAAAAGTGAAGTCGTCTTTAGGCGACTTTACTTGCAGTGCACACTACGCGACTCAGCTTGTCGCTGATCTTTGCTTTTCTTTTGATCCTTCCTTTCTCCTTACTCAGAATAATTTCCTTACTTTTGCCTTCATATCTTTCCTTGAACCACTTCTTGTCATTCAGGCGAGATAGATATCTCTTCTTTTTAGCGACATCTTTTCATGCCAGTAAGGCGAGATGGGACTCTCTTATTTATAGTCCAAAGACTTTCTTATTTATAGTCCGGAGACTCTCATTTTTATAGTCCGTAAACTCTCATTTTTATAGTCTGTGGACTCTCATTTTTATAGTCCGTGGACTCTCATTTTTGTAGTCCGTGGACTCTCATTTTTGTAGTCCGTGGACTCTCATTTTTGTAGTCCGTGGACTCTCATTTTTATAGTCCGTGGACTCTCATTTTTATAGTCCGTGGACTCTCATTTTTGTAGTCCGTGGACTCTCATTTTTATAGTCCGTGGACTCTCATTTTTATATGATATCTCGCGACTTACTTTTCTTTTCTCTTTTCTTCATCAACTTGTTTCAATAATACATCAAATATTGTTTTGATAATTCATCAAAAACTCTTTACCTTCTTACCTTTGGCGAGATATCACCATATACATATACTCCCATCGAAAAAGTGAAGTTGTCTTTAGGCAACTTTACTCCAAGCGACTTACTTACCATGTTCTTGGCAACTAATCATATAAACATTATTATAAAATAGGATTTAATCTATAGACAAGATAAATTTGAGTCATAAAATTTCATACTTTCATTATATTCAAAGCATATTTAACATGTATTCAAAACATATATATCTTCTATTCAAAGTACTTTCGTTTCATTCAAAGTTATGAGACATATGTGCCTTCCGTTCACGATTAAAAATTCCATAGATTCATCAAAATTGATATGAAAAAGACTTTAATAAGAATAATTTCAAATAAACAAATTACCCTTATCCCTTCAATGATAATATTTCTTTAGATGATCTATACTCCACGCATTCGGGACATCTTTGCCGCCCTCTTCCTTCAAATGATAAGTCCCCTCTCGCACAATCTTGGTAATCTGAAAGGGACCCTCCCATTTTGGATCTAGTTTTGCAAATCCCGCCGTAGTACCTTTGACTTCGCGGCTTCTCAACACCCAATCCCCCACACTTAATGATCTCTTGTTCACCCTTTTGTCGTGCTGAGCCTTCATCCTCTGCTTATAATTGATCATCCTCATTCTCGCCCTAAGCCTCTTTTCATCACTCAGATCTAGCTCGCAGCGTCTTCTGTCGCATTCATTATTTCATCATAATAAGTCACCCTATGAGTAGGTAAACCCATCTCCGCGGGGGCCATTGCTTCTGAGCCGTAAGTCAATGCGAAGGCTGTCTCGCTAGTTGATCCTTTCACCGTCGTTCTGACATACCACAAGGCCGTAGACAATTCCTCCAACCAAGCCCCTCCTCTTTTCTCTATGTTCTTGCATAAAATCTCCAGAACTTGTTTGTTGGCGGCCTCCACTTGTCCATTGCACTGCGGCCTATAAACTGCGGACTGCCAATGTTTGATATTCAAATTTGAGCAAAAACCATGAAACTTCTTCCTGAATTGCGGTCCATGATCCGAAATGATTGCTCGCGGCATTCCATGGCGACACAGGATTTCTTCCGTTACAAACCTGATTATCTGGTCCTCAGTGGTAGAAGTTAATGCCCTTGCCTCTGTCCACTTAGTGAAATAATCAATAGCTACCACCACCATTTGAGCTCCTCCTTTGGCTTTGGGGAAAGGCCCTATGAGATCAATCCCCCACATATCAAAGGGCCAAGCCGCTACAATAGGAGTCTGTTTTGTCACAGGTTGCCTAGGGATATTTGCATGCCGCTGGCACTGATTACATCTCCTCACATATTCTTCCGCATCTTTCTTTAATGTTGGCCAGTAATACCCATGAAACATGATTTTATTGGCTAATGTTCTTGCTCCTGGATGGCCGCCACAAACTCCTTCATGTATTTCAAATAAAACATTATTAACTTTGTCCGGCTCCACACATCTCATCAAAGGACTTGAGAAAGATTTGCGATACAAAATCCCATCCTGCACAGTGAATCTTGGCGACATTTTCTTAACAATCTTCGCCTTGTCTTCCTCTTGGGGCAGTTCTTCCCTTTCTAGATAATCCTTCATATCGCTAACCCAATTTCTTTCGCCCACTTCGACCTCCATTATCAGCGGCCTATTATATGCTGGCTCTTCAACAAACTCTACCACAATCTTTTTGGGCAACTCTTCTATTTTGTCGCAGGCGGCTTTGCTCAACATATCGGCACGCTCATTTTTCTCTCTATCTATCTGTATCAATTCCCAATAACTAAAGCTTTGCAAAATCTGTCTCACCATATCGCAATATTTTGCCAGAATTGAATCCACCACTGTAAGTGCTCCAATTTGAGCTTGTTAGAATTTTCGTTAGAAAATTAACGAAAGTTATAATATTTCTAACAATTCCTAACTATCCTAACATTTCTAACAAAGTGAGGGTAAAATGGGCATTGTTATTTAAGGTTAAACCTTAAAAAGAATCTCAAAAAGCAAAACAAAAGAAGAAAACCAAAAATGGCAATGGCTGGAAACACAAAAAGCTGTAATTTGAATTTTGAAAAAGATTATTCTTCTTGTCCAAAGCTGAAGCCGCATTTAATGAACAGCAGTGCACGCTGCTGGACTGTCCGCGCGGATGAGATTGTCAATTTCAGAGGGCTATAAATTGAGCCCGCCAGTCACAAAAAAAGGAGGAAGAACACATTTTGCACCGAACCTCTGGCGAAATATAGAGAGAAAACAGTGAGAATTCACTTGAATTGTCACCTTTTCTCTCTCAATCTTTCCCAACTCATACTCATCCACTCACTCTCATATTAAAGCCCTAAACACTCATACACTCAAGCCAAACACTCAAGAACACAAGGAAGATTGGTAAACCCTCCTCTTCCTAACCCTAAATCTCAACCATGCATGCATCTTCAAACTACAAAATGTAGTTCTTTCATCTTCTTGCTCTAGATCTAAGAAGATCACCATGGAAGACCATCTCCATGGATGATCTTCTACAAAGATCAACATTATTTTTAAGCTTTCTTATTTTCATGCAAAGAAAACTCATTTTCAAAACCCTAAAAACCATTTTCAAGCATAAAATCTTGATTTCAAAGGATAAAATTCCCCTTCCCAAGCAAATGAAATGCTTAGTCCTAATGTACCCCAAGGATGGTTTGGTATAGTTGATTCACCACTAAAATGTCTAGTGATCACTAACCAAAACCTAGGGAAATGGGGACAAGCATGGATGCAAAACCCCCCTTAAAATCATATTTTCTTTCTTGAGAAGTTGCTGTCCAGTAGCAATTTTCTCAGACCTCAGTCCATGGTCTTAATTTTTGGACACAGATGAACTTGGAATTTGGTGTTGACTACAAAATACTTTTTGTAGCCAACATCCAGAGCTTTCCAGACATATTTTTACCTTATTTTTTGGGTGAGTAAAACTCCTCTTTTCAAATTTTCTTTCATAGGCTAGTTCATCAGCTTCTGGGAATCCAGATCTCATATCTGAGGTTTCCAGAAGGTTTTGACCCCTCAAATCTTCTCCAAAATGGAAAATTCCTTCGCACAAACTTTATTTAAGGTGTCTAGAACAACTTTCATTCTCTGAGTTTATCCAGATTATGAAGTTTTAAGACCCTTGAATCCCTTTTAAAATCAAAGGTCCACTGCCTTTTTCATTCTGGCAGAAATGGCTCTCAACTTCAAAAGGTCTTTTGAGTACCAAATCTCAATCCAAAAATCTTCCAAAAAATCATGGGATCATTTTAAAGTCTTAAAAAGATATCCCAATTTTTACTTTTCTGAGTTTCAACTTATTTTGGCCAAAACATGCACACACACACACACACAAATGATTTTCAGCTTGGAAGACTCGTTTTTACGAGGCGCGTCGGGTGCACACTAACGTCCTTCCCGACGCGTAACATGACCTCCGAACCTAAATCCCTGATCTTGGGCTTTTTTCAAAGTTTTGGCCTTCAAAATTAAAATGGCGTGGCGACTCCGTTTTTCCGGTTTTATTTGGTTTTTCAAAGAAACGCAAAAATCGAATTTTTCCCGCGAATGGCAACATCATCACAACCACCCCATATCTGCCTTTGACTTGGTTAACAATTAATTGGGAGTAAGAATGAGTGACCAACTGCTTTACCCCAATATCTCTACATATCTCCAAACCCGCTACCAGCGCCTCATACTCCGCCTGATTATTTGTCATGTTGAATTTGAACCTCAAGGCTTTCTCGTATGTGCAATCTTTCTCTGGTGAACTCAACGAGATTCCAGCTCCTCCTTTGTCTTTAGCGGAAGACCCATCGACATACAACTCCCAACAACCTGCAAGCCTTTCTCGCTCTCCTTCGACTTCAGGATCCTGCGACTTAGCCTTCCTCTTCTTAGCCCCCTGAGTTTCTATCTCCTCCCTCTCATAAGTAAATGACGTTTCAAGAATAAAGTCTGCCAGAGCCTGTGCCTTAATAGCTTTTCTCGCCTCATACTGAATGTCGAACTCTGTCAATTCAATCGACCATTTAAGGAGCCTTCCCGCTGAATCAGGCTATTGCAAAATCTTCCGCAAAGGTGCATTGGTCAAGACAGTGATAGGATGAGATAGAAAGTATGCTCTTAGCTTCTGTTTCGCAATCACCAGGGCGTAGGCTAGTTTTTCCGCATTAAAATACCTCGCTTCCACTTCACTTAACGCCTTTGACACATAATACACCGGCTTCTGTATGCCGTCATCTTCCTTTATCAATATCGCCGCAACTGCGAGATCAGAGGCCGCAAGATAGACATACAAATGGTCACCTTCCTCCGGGCTACATAGAATTGGCGGCTTTCCCAAATACTCCATTACCTTATGAAACGCTTCTTCACACTTCTCATCCCAAGAGAATTTCTGGTCCCCTTTCAACACCTTGAAGAATGGCAAACATTTTTCCGCCGACCGCGATACAAACCGCCCCAAAGCTATCACCCTACCATTCAACCTTTGAATTTCTTGGATCGTTCTGGGCGACTTCATATCTATTAAAGCTTGGATCTTCTCCAGATTGGCTTCTATGCCGCGGCGGTTCACCAAAAATCCCAAAAACTTACCCGCTGTAACTCCAAAAGTACACTTGCTGGGATTTAACTTCATAGAATTTTTCCTTAAGTTTTCAAAGGTCTCAGCTAGATCTACCAAATGATCCTCCTCCTTGGTTTTGATTACCATATCATTAATGTAAGCCTCAACATTCCTCCCAATTTGCGACTTAAATACCTTATTGACCATTCTTTGATATGTCGCCCCAGCGTTCTTTAGGCCAAAAGGCATCATTTTATAACAGAAATTGCCAAGGGGGGTTCTAAAGGCTGTTTTGGCCTTGTCTTCTTCAAGCATCTTAATTTGATGGTATCCCAAATACGCATCAATAAAACTGAAAACCTTATGCCCCGCAATGGAATCGACCAATCTATCAATTTTCGGTAAGGGATAACAATCCTTGGGACAAGCCATATTCAAATCCGTAAAATCTATGCACATCCTCCATTTCTTATTTGCCTTCAACACCATGACTGGACAGGCTAGCCAAACCGGATAAGTGATTTCTTCAATAATTCCCGCCTTTAATAACTTCTCAACCTCTCAAAACACCGCCTTTTCCTTTTCCGCCGATAGGTACCTCACCTTCTGTTTGAAAGGCTCTACATTCGGATCAGCATTCAAACAGTGAAGGGCGACATTCTCATCTATGCCCCTTATATCTTCAGGCTTCCATGCAAACACATCAATATTATTCCGCAAAAAATCAACTAACATATCCCGCTCATCCTTTCCCAATTGCTTCCCAATTTTAATTTTTTGCTCTGGGTATTCATCATTAACAATTACCTCATCTAACTCTTCCGCCGCCTGAATATCCGGCTCATCCCGCATTTGCAATGTATCTACCTCCTTCTCAGCCGCCTTTCTCTTCTCGACACATTTCTTTACTCTTCTGTCGCTGCTCTCCCCCTTATCTCTCCCAACAAGCGATACACCTTCAGGTGTTTCTACTACAATCTCCTCATCACACTCCTCACTATCCGAATCCACTATCTCCTCAATAAGGGGCTCCTTCATTTTTACAAATTCCGTGGATCTTGACCAGGCCATCTCGGCTTGCATCACCATTAGCACCATCAAATTCCCTTCTGATTTCTCCTGCACCATCTCTATCTCTGTATCTCGCTCCTCGTTTTCTTCTCGTACAACTTCATCTTTCGCCTTTTCTTCAATAATAATGATCGCCGACTTATTCTTCATGCTTTCAGTTTCCTCCCAGTCATCATACCCTTCTAAATCAGTGATCATGTTTACTCTTGCATCCCGCACCACCAAGGCCGTGGAAAGTGAACTTGTGTTAGCCCTTGCCGCTGTCTGCATCTCTATCTTCTTCTGAATTACCTCCTTAACTTCACTCTTTAAGCAAACAATCCCTTTTGGAGTAGGGAATTTGACTCGCTGATGCGGGATAGACACAACCATTTCAAACGTCTGCATAAAGGGAATACCCACAATGGCATTGTAGGGCGACACAAATCAATTACCATAAACTCCACGGTGCGAGTTCTCACCATCTCGTCTTCTCCTATTTCCACCGCCAAAGAAATTGTCCCTTTAACCTGCAAAATATGGTTTGTGAATCCCTCCAAGAATCCCTTATAGGGCACCAGGTTAGCCTCTGTATACCGCATCTTTTTGAACGCTTCATAATAGAGGATGTTGCGACTTGCTCCTGAATCTACCAATACTCGGTGCAAAATACTGTTCCCTGGAGCAATGGTAATCACAATTGGTTGACACCCATGACTCGCAGTTAAAGCCAATTCTCGCCTTGAAAAACTAATCATCCTTTCCTCACTTGGTGGGTAAGCGGGAATATGGCAAGTATGGGATAGCGACATGATCTGGTTACTTAAACAAGTAATACTCGTCGGCTCGTGAATCACCATAATTTCATTCCTGTTGCCATTTCCTCCTTGAGCTGCCACATTCTGCTCCTGCCAGACATACTCCTGTAACTCGCCTCTTTCAATCTTTCCTTGAATTACTTTCTTCAAATTATAGCAATTGTCTGTATCATGCCCCCTATCCCGATGATAGTTACAATATTGATTCATATTTCTTCTCCCTTGATCATTCATCTCAAATGCTGGTGGCAACTGAACAGCCCGAAGAATCTCACTTGGTCTAGCATTCAATCTCGCAAATCTCACTATCCTCCTTACCCCGCGACCTCCAGCGCGGCCTCCACCTCTGCCTCCCGCTTGATTCCCTCTACCTCCTCCTTGAGTTGCATTTTCTTCCTTCACATATTCAATCCTGTCTTTGACACTTTTCTTCGCCGTGCCACGTTCCTTCTTCAATATCCTCACCACCACAATATGCCTTGACTCGCTCATGTAATTCACTCAAAGTCGCGGGTAACCTCATCCTCAACTCCCTCTTAAAAGATTCTGATAATAGGCCCGACATATACATCATTATAACATATTTGGGATCAATCTCAGAAATTTGATTGGCAATCTGCAAAAATCTGTTGGTATAAGTGACAAGGCCCTCTCCCTCCTTCTGTTTAATTCCAATCAACTCCTGTAGCATTACTGGCTGGGTCCCCACAGCCCCGAACCTCGCCAAAAACTTTCTCTTGAAATCCTGATATCCCAAGATTGAATTAACAGGCAGCTGCACGAACCAGTCCAAAGCCTGAAGCTCTAAGGTACTAGCAAAGGTTTTGTATAGCAAAGCATCATCCTTGGTCAGTATCGCCATTGTGACCTCAAATCCCGCTACGTGAGTTCTGGCGGTAGTTATTCCTGCATACTTGGATAAGGCGGGTAAACGAAACTCCGGAGCGGGTTCGGCCTCCTGAATGTACTTGGCAAACGGAGCGACAAAAGAGTACTTCTCGCTATCAACTATACCGCCTTTTTACAGCTCTGCCAGCCTTCTCGCCATCTCAGCCATCTGCTTCTTTAATCCATCTTCCTCTCCAAAGCGGCTTACTCCTACACCTTTTCCTTTCTCTATCTGTTTGGATCTCTCGCCTCCCCTAGACATCTTCAGCTCTGGCTCTCCATATCCCGCTTCATTTGAAGCGGTGTCATCTTCCTCTTCTTCGCAATACAGCGATGATACTTGTGAAGTATGTGGCCAATGATACACCTTTATTTTTCGCCCATTCTCCATGTACTCTCCCGCTTTCCGCTTCTGCGACCCGTCCATTCTCGCCTCTATTTCCTTATGTTTTTCAGGCTCCATCTCCTTTTGCCGCTCACCATCATCAACCACGATCACTTCCTTGTTTGCTCCCTTATTTCCTTCCTCTGTCGCCGTTAATAAACCCTGCGGGATAGGGGTAGGCTTCTTCTTCAATGTCCTCAATCGCTTGTTATTCTCCAACAATTGCAAAATCAGATTGTTGTGGATCCTCAAACTTTCCTCCTCCATTTCCGCTTCATCCTCGGGCTGTGGCAACATATCATTTCTTTCTCCCTCACCTCCGGTAGCCCGCTCTCTCTCTTCAGGAATAACTTGCTGCGAGGAAGAAGTATCTCTCGATCCGCCAGTTCCCATAGCCCCCAAACCTGACATAGGCGAGATAAGGCTCCTTCCCGCCATTGTCTTCTGGCCCACTATACCTTTCTCAGGTGTTGACATTCCTTATCACCCACGTAATCAAATTTAGGAACTCAAACTTTGAAGATCTGCAAATCTGATGAAGATTTGAAGATTCAACCCAGAAACTTGAAGATGTCCTTCCTCCTTCTATACTTTTTCCAAGCACAAACCCAAACCAACTTCACAAATTTCCCCCAATCACCAGTTACTAAATGAAATTTGTCCAAATTAAATGAATTCCAACAAAATCACAACCCAGAAACACCAAAATCCTCAAACCAACAAATTCAAACAATCACTCCAAACGACCTTCACACACTCCGAAAAATCCAATTCAAACCAGACTCACACCTTTACACCAAGAATTTGCACCCCAAACAATACCAAAAACCACGAAAACTTCACTCAACCAAACTATTAACCAGCAATTAATTTAGAACTATGAATGACCATCAACTTTAAATCAAAAACAAGCTTACTAACTATGAACAACACCAAAATCAGATCACCCAAAAACAAACCAATCCTCCAGATCTACCTATCCGCAACCAACTTACCACTCTACCGCCGGCAAACTTCAAACGGAAGAAGAGAATCGGTCCCGGCAACGGAACCAATTGATGTTGCCAGGAATTTCCTCAAACAGCAACGCACCGTTGTAGTCGAAATTGGACAGCTCTGGCTCCTTCTTCACGCCTGCACACAAGCAAACGTCAACTAAGCCGGGTGCGGCTCCGGCGTAAGCCCATCCGGCGTGAGGATAAGTGTTCGTCTGAGAAAGGAGAATCTGAACAATAGGAAAGGGTGTTTTTCTGGGTGTGTGTGTGTGTATTCAACGTACCTTGAGGATGAAGACTATCCCTTATATATATACCCCTTCCCTCGTGCCGTGCACATGACCTCCTCACGTTCCATGCCTCCCTACACGTGTCATCACTCCATTGGTCCTTTATAGAAATAAACTCCCAACATGTGATCACTTTTCCCAATGCATAACCGTTCAATGGGTCCCACTTCATAGATATTTATATGCTGCCTCTTATGAATCGCACCAACTGGGATCCATCTCTCGCCGGATAAGGTTAACCATGATTCGTGTCGCCTTACCATAATGTCTCGCTTCTCATTTCTCATCATTATCTCGCCGGCTTGCCTCATTATCCTGCCATTATCCTCATATTATCTCGCTATTACTGCCTCGATCTTCCCCTTTTCATTGAACTTAGCGGAATACTTCCCACTACGCTTTCCTGCGATCCACACTTGGGCCATCTTTATTCTTATCTTCTTTTTTGGGCTTTATCTCGCTTTGGGCTTACTTGATAATTTCTCGCCTTTGGACTTGGGTCGGGCCCAACCATTATTTTTGGGCAGCATCAGCATGTTGTTCCTACCAACAAACACAAACTTATGCCAAAATCAATACACTGTATTTTTCTTGGTTATGATAATCTGTGTAAAGGATACAGATGCATGGATTTAATTTCTGGAAAATTTTATATTTCTTGCCACGTGGTATTTGATGAATCTCACTTTCCTTGGCAAAATAGTGGCACAATTGAAATTTTTCCAGTCCGTGTCAGCCACAAACTGGCTGCCCAATATCTTTGAACTGCATTCCAAGTGCAACCAGGCTCCTTCTCGGCCCAAATCTTCTGTTCTTTCTTCAGGTGGGCCTCCTTCTGTGCAGACCAACACAGGTCAGCCCAGACCACGGTTTGCAAACAGTCCTGTTCCGCTGCATCTACCACCAGTTGCAGCTTCCCAGACCAGCTCTCCCTCTTCAGGAAACACCAGCGCAGTCCCTGCCAATTCTGGTGAAGCACAATCTGGTTTTGCCGGGTCTCCACC
Source organism: Adenophora triphylla var. japonica (assembly GCA_022495995.1). NCBI lineage: Eukaryota > Viridiplantae > Streptophyta > Magnoliopsida > Asterales > Campanulaceae > Adenophora > Adenophora triphylla. The sequence continues at coordinate 1,868,930 of JAFEMH010000004.1, forward strand.
AGGGGCGGAGCTATTAAGGGGCAAGGAGGGGCAGTTGCCCCTCCTTGATTTTGGATTTTGGATTTTTTTTTTTTTAACAACAGTGTTTCATGTCTTAGCCTTCCACAGCAGCCCTATCAGTTCTCAGTTCTAGCATTCCATCTTTCTCAGTCAGCTTCAAGACTTTGTCAAACTTCCTCAATTCCATCTATAATTACACTTTAATTTTGGACTAGAGGATTAAGTGTATAATTTTATTAAATAAAGAAGTATTAAAACAATTCTATTTAGAAAGTGTAATTTTCATTTTAAAAAGTGTAATTTCATTTTAAAAAGTGTAATTTTTAACGAGACACCAATGGGGTAAAGTGTGTAACTTTTAGTGAGACGAAGTAATATATGTGGAAGTAAAATGTTTTATATTTATGATTTTCTTTTAATAGGTAAGATTTGTACATGAACCTTTTGGTACTATGCTGAATCGTATGAGAGACCAATTAATTTATTATTGTTGCATTAAAGTAGATACTCATCTATGTCTAAAGTTGTATTGTATAGGAGAAAAATAGCCCAAAAAAAAAAAAATATCGGGGGCGCTGCCCCCGAACCCCGATTCATCTTTCCTTTGCTCCAAATTTTTTTGCCCCCCCTTCCTTAAATTTCTGGCTCCGCCACCGGTCTCCACAACCCCCTACTTCTGTGCAGAATTCCAGTGACACTCAAGGCACCATCTCAATGTCTGTAAACTCTCTGGATTCTTCTGGCAGTCCCTCTGCTTCACCGGATACTTCCACTACTCCCCCTCTTCGGGTCCGGAAAATTGCTGACCTCCTTGAGGCCACCTCTCCATACTCTTTACCACAGAGTCTTCTCTGTTCAGAAAGACTCTCAGACATACGAACCCCGTACAGTCAAACAGGCTTCGACTTATCCTCATTGGCAATCCGCAATGCTTGAGGAAATGGCTGCTCTTCACAAAAATAACACATGGTCACTTGTCCCCGCTCACTCGGCCATGAATGTTGTTGGGTGTCGTTGGATTTTTAAAGTCAAACGAAAGGCTGATGGTTCTATTGAGTGTCATAAAGCTAGACTTGTGGCCCAAGGGTTTACTCAACAGGCTGGCCTAGATTATGATGAAACATTCAGCCCGGTTGTTAAACCATCCACCATTCGCATAGTACTTGCAGTTGCTCACTCTCGGTCTTGGGATATTAAACAGTTGGATGTACGTAATGCCTTCCTTAATGGCATTATTCACGAGGAAGTTTACATGAAGCAGCCACCCGGGTTTGTTGACTCTACTGTTTCAACTCATGTTTGTAAACTGCACAAGGCTCTCTCTATTGCCTTAAACAATCACCTAGGGCGTGGTTTCAGCGTCTTCATGCTTTTCTCCTTCAGAATGGGTTCATCAACAGCAGGTCTGACTCATCACTATTCATTCGGCATTCTCAGGGTTGTACCGTTCTCATCCTTGTCTACGTAGACGATATTATCATTACTGGTTCTTCCCCTTCAGTTGTTTCTACAGTAATTGATGCTATATGTACTACTTTTGACAGCCGTCGATTAGGAGATCTCAGCTTCTTTCTGGGTATTGAAGCAACTCGGTCCAAGGACACGCTGACCCTCCGCCAAACTCGGTATGTTCTAGACCTTCTTGATCGCTTTCACATGTCCGACTGCAAGCCTATGCCTACTCCCATCATTCCCCACACTCGGTTGTCCAGTCATGATGGCAATCCTATTTCAGATGCCACCGAGTTTCGAAGCCTTGTTGGTGGGATTCAATATTTGACATTAACTCGTCCCGATATTGTTTTTTCTGTTAACCAAGTGTGCCAGGATATGCACCAGCCGCGATCTTCCCACCTTGTTGCTGCCAAGCGGATTCTCAGGTTCATAAAAGGCACTATTCACTTGGGGTTATCTTTTCAAGCATCTCCTGACTTATCCATTCGGGCCTACTCCGATTCGGATTGGGCCGGCGATCCGGATGATCGTCGATCGACGACCGGTGCTTGTATCTTTATTGGTCCAAATCTTGTATCTTGGACAGCAAAGAAACAATCTACTGTGTCTCGTTCCAGCAGCGAAACAGAGTATCGTGCTCTTGCCACTACAACTGCAGAACTTCGGTGGTTTTCTTTCCTATTTCGGGAACTTTACATACCACTTCCTCCTCCTTTACTATTTTGTGATAATATCTCAGCCATACATATGGCCCGTTCTTCCATGCTCGTACAGGCCATATTGAGATAGATTATCACTTTATACGTGAATTGGTCACACGGGGTTTCCTCAAAATCAGATTTGTCACCTCAGAAGATCAGTTAGCCGACCTGTTTACTAAAGGCTTGCCCAAGCCTCGGTTTCAAGCACTTTCTGTCAAGCTTCAACTTCTTTATGGGCGTTTAGCTTGAGGGGGGTATTAGCCGAGATATTTGATTTATATTAGCTTGGGTGTTATCTTGTATATAAGGATAAGTAGGAGTTATACTAGGGATAATTTTGTATATAGGGAGAGTGTATCATATTGTTGAATACTACAACAAGGAATATGGTATATATTCTTTCAATATATACCATATTCAACTGCTACAGATTCATCCACAACAATATCAGTGACAATATTAACAGTTAAAGCACCCATTAAATGCAGGTGTTTGTATGTTTCTATTATGCGAGTTGCTTCGGTGTTTTAATATTTTCAGAAATAGCAACACTTGGCAAAGGGAAGATTTTGGGAAAATAAATTTTGCATTTTTCCAACTCCTTTTCATTAACACATATGGGACATGGTTTAAAATTAACAAGTACTCCCTCCGTCCCGCTAGTAACCGCACTGTTACTGTTTGTGCGGGGATTAAGGAAAAAAATAATGATATAAATATTGTGAGTGTAAAAGTAAAATAGGAGAGAGAATGAGTGGAGGGAATAATAAATTATAATGGTATTGAGAGTATTAAAATAATGTAGGAGAGAGAATGAGTGGAGGGAATAGTAAAGATTCTTTGCCATTTTAGGAAGTGTGCGGTTTGTAATGGGACGCCCAAAATAGAAAGTGTGCGATTTGTAGCGGGAGAGGGAGTATATATTGTCTTCTGCTCATCACCGACCTTTTGAAGCTAGAACTTGTCATAAAACTTCCTTGCAGATGCACTAAATTAACATGGTTGCTTGGATTTAAGTAGCCTAAAAACAAAAATCAAGATCAAGTTTTAGTTTCAGTGATCCGTTCAACCTCAAAAATAAGCCAAGCATAATTACTAAATACTTATATCTTCATATGTTAATTCAACATTGAAGACACAGCCTTTCTCACTAGCATTCTTATAATTACGCATAGTTCCTTTGAATGTAAATCGAACCTTTATGGTCCAGTTTCCCTGATAATAAGGGTTTAAGGAAACCAGTGAATGAACCCTTCAAGTCATAGCCATTCTTGCAGCAGGTGCAATGCTATAATTTGGAAGTATAAAGATATAATTAAGCCCAAGTAATAAACTAAAACTGAATTTCTACAAGATCAAATAAAGCATCACAATAGAGAAATCAGATCTTGGGAAAAATCCTAATTCATATCAATTAAAATAAAACAAAATGTTGATGGTATAATAGACGACATTACTCACCCGGCCCTTCAGTCAATCCGCTCTTGACTTCCATTTGATTTCAACCATTCGTCAGCACTTTGCACCTCAACTTTAAGTTCCACATCAAAGGGAGGAGTTACAGCCTCACATTTTGTTACAACCAAATACCTATACAAATTTAAACATAGGATATTAGTATTGGGGAAAATTTTATGTAACCTTTTGACATAGATCACTGAGCAAACATCATATCCGTAATTACGATTAGATTTTAAAAGTAAAAAAAAAAAAGGGTTGACATAAATATGAAGCATATGACTGAATTCCGTCTATATAAAAGGTACTTTAATAATGTTCTTTAATATTTAAACCTAGATGGCATTTCAAGAATATGTGAAAACTAGGAAAGAAATGGATCATAGTTAAGAATAAATTGACATATGGAACACCATTGACGATGGTTAAGCTACCGAATTAAACAAAACCCATAAATAGTTAACAAATCAATCAACCAAACAACTCAAATCTTAGTTGTTCAATTACCCTAGAAAATTCACAAAGTATGAAATCCCTAAAACGAGATTGAATAAGGGGTGGTAAATCATGGAGAAATGAAAACTCACATGTATTTTTGACCATTTCCGGTCTCTGCTTGAACATGACTGACCTTTTCAAGCATTTTCAAAAATAAGCCAAGCATATTTACTGAAATACTTACATGACTGACCTTTTCAAGCATTTGAGGGTTCTATTCTTTTAGTAAATTTTGGAAAATTTGAAGTACGAAATTTGATCAATTAAGTAAAATATTCACATTGGTAAATAAATAAATGAAAGTTTACAATATTTATGGGACCTCAATAATTTTCCAACATTTGGATCTGATAAACTTGTGATTCTCATGTGTTTACTGGCTTAGGAAGACAATATTTGTTCAAGACATATTAATTTATTAATTAATCGAAGCATCTGATGACAACCAGAATATTAACCAAGTAAAAATCAAAAGTTACATTCTAATCTGAAAAATCTGAATTTATTACACGTTGACCTGGTATAATAAACTAAAAATACAAGTACAACCAAATGTTTCAAATCGGAAGAAATATTGCATAAACAACGCACGGATGTCACATACAAGAACAACAACTTCAAACCAATAACCCATTAAATTAATGTTTTTAAAAAATCGAATATTATGAAAACACTGAGATGAAAACAAAATCGATTCAAAATTACCTAAATTTATGACTTGAAACTCTGAAACCAATTCCATGGCATTGATTTTAGGGAACCATTGAAGCTTCAATGTTCTGAGTTAATCAATCGAGAAGCTTTTGACCCCTATACCCTTCCCTTAGAAGCATTTTCTTTTCTTGGAAATCAAAGGCTGAATTCAATTAATAGTTGAGGTCCAATATATTGTCAATTGGGTTGGATCGGATATTAGGCTGTATTGGCCGAATTGTGAGTGCTTTGTCTCATTATTAATTTGTTTGTTATTTTTATCAATTAGCTTTACTTTTTTACATTTATGATTTTTTTTTTGGAAAATAAGAAAATTATTTATTGGAGATTGTTATAAATTAAATTTATTCCACCCAAATTTGTTATTAACAACATCAACTGCAGGAAATATTTTTTCACAACATAATATGATAAGATATTTTTTCTTTGAGATTGTTATAAATTAAATTTAGCTGACCCAAACAACATCAAATACAGAAAATATTTTTTCGCAACATAATATGACTGGATATAAATAAAGGCATGATACATATGATTATACAATATTTTTCATCAATTGTATGTTTCTTTGTTTAGGGTAACTATTCATGCTGGATTGAAGATTTTAGGATTTTTTTTTTCTCAAAATATTCAATTTTATAAATATAATTTCCAAAATAACAACCCTTCCAAACTATTTGCCAAAATGGCTAATTTTTTAAAACTCGCTAAATAGTATAGCGAGTTTGACCTTTGATTTGGCGAGTTTAAGATTACAGAGGAAAGAAAAAAAAATAGAGAATTCGGTCTCTTCCGTTGTTTCGTTGTTTAGGGTAACTATTCATGCTGGATTGAAGATTTGGCAATTGATTTGGCGAGTTTAAGATTACAGAGGTAAGAAAAAAAAAACGATCGTCTTCCATGTTGATGTTGCCGGTGTTGGAACATTTATATCCCAATAACCCCAAAGCACTCGAGTCTAGATTAAGTAAGAGAAGAAGATGAAGGCGGAAGCGTGATACCTGTTGAGTCCATCTTGATACTTGATGACGTTCTTCAAGGAAGGAAGAGAAGAAGAAGAAAATGGAAGAGGGAGATGTGGATCTTCTTGATGATAAATGCCTTCCTTAGAACTCAGATTATGGAGAGAGTATATAAGAATGATGTAGTGTTTTCTATGCTGATGGTAAGCCTCTATATATAGGAAAACAATGGCACCTCATCAAGGGACTACACCCTTTCAATTAAGCGGTGTGAAATTACCATTCTGCCCATCATAAATAGGTAATTTCCACCTCGGGAATTCTACACATTTGATTAATGGGAATTTGCCCCATAAGTTCCTTTTGGAACAAATCACTTCCCACTAAGTTCCTCATTGTATTAAAATGACTCATAAGTTCTCATGTTGTATTATGTATAATACAGCATTTAGTTATGCAGTAGTTTAAAATCATAATAATGCATCCGCACCACCGCCTCCGCCACAGCCCAGCTCCGCCGCCGCCGTCTGCTATCGCCGTATGCCGGATTCTGGTCAATTTTCGCCGAAATCCGGTCAATTTTCACCGGAATTCGACAATTTTGGCCGGAATCCGATCGCCGGAGGTCAGAATCTGGTCGCCGGTCCATGGGCTTCGGACTCCGGTCACCGGCGGCCGCCGGAATGCAGTATTATGGCCTTAATTGATGTTGTATTTTCGTAACATAATACAACATCATAATACAACATCATAAAAGGAACTTATAGAGCATAGATTTTAAAAAAAGGAACTTATGGGGCAATGACCCTTGATTAATATTCTATACTTTACAATAACATTATTATAATGATTTATACATGTACGTCTACATGTCACTTATATTTATTAAGTATACATATTTTGCAATCCATGTTCTTACAATCTCCCACTTGGATTGCCCAAACATGTGTTTATACTTTAACAAATTCTCATAAAATCATATTCATAATGCACAAAATCTGGGGAGAAACGCGTTTCTCCGTCGCTTATGGAGAAACGGGGCTTGTTATGTCGCGCGACATACCTAGCCACAAAAACTGGATATCACTTCATCAGCTTCTGGATATCCAGAAGCTTTCGAAAGGATATCCAGAAGCTTTGAAAAGGATATCCAGAAGCTTTGGAAAGGATATCCAGAAACCAAATATTTTTTCTGGATATCCTTTACAAAGCTTCTGGATATCCATATTCAATGTTCTGGATATCCAGAAGCTTTGTAAAGGATATCCAGAAAAAATACTTGGTTTCTGAATATCCTTTACAAAGCTTCTGGATATCCATTTCAAAGCTTCTGGATATCCAGAAGATTTGTAAAGGATATCCAGAAACTGGCTACTTATGTCACGCGACATAACAAGCCCCGTTTCTCCATACGCGACGGAGAAACGCGTTTCTCCCCAGACGCACTCTTCATAATGTAAATGACAATCCATATGTGCACTTCATTGTCATTCTAAAACAATCTCGTCCATTATTTTCACAAGTATAGGAACTAAAGGGGCAGTCATTGTAATTGATTCGTAACTAAATCCACATTAATCACATATATATGTTCAACTAAATGACATAGATTAAGTATAGATGTATAACATGGAACACTTAATGAATATATATTAAAACATATATATATATATATATATATATATATATATATATATATATATATATATATATATATATATTCCATCAACTAGTCCTTATTAACCAAATGAGATCAATATGAATAAAACAAATAGCAAATAAAGCACAACACAAACTCCCACTATATTATGCATTATCAAAAGTCATTTCACCCATATGAGCAGTATGCTCGTGAAACATCAAAAGAGATAACGCTTTATAAAATGGATCCAATAACATGGAGTTTGATCCTATAAGTTGTATATCTATTTGTTCATTTTATACTTATTTCTCTTCAACAAGAGACATAACCATATGATGTCTTTCGACATCTTTGCATCCAGTAAAACAAAATCGGAATATCTAATGATCTCAAAATGATCCGATTTTATATATACATAAGCATGTAGTTTAATGTTTTATATGTACTTCATCATTCTTTTGGATGCAACTTAATGTTCTTCTTTCCGAATTGCTTTGGTATTGACCAAGCATCCCAATAATAAATGCAAGGTCCGGATGAGTATAGACTTGCGCATACATTAAGCTTCCTACTAGCGGTGCATAAGGGATATTTTCCATATACTTGGATTCAAAATTAATTTTAGGACATTACTTTAAACTGAATTTATCTCCTTTAGAGACAGGGGTGTCATGTGGTTTACAATTTTCCATGCTAAACCTTTGTAACACCTTCTCTATATAGCTCTTTTGTGATAATCCCAAAATACCTCGTGAACGATCACGATGAATTTGGATTCCCAATACAAAAGATACCTCACCAAGATCTTTCATCTCAAATTTGTTTGAGAGAAATTTCTTAGTTTCCTTTAGAAGGTCCTTATCATTACTAGCAAGTAAAATATTATCCACATATAAGACCAAAATTATAAATCTACTCCCACTGAACTTATGGTATGCAAGATTCTTTTCAAAACCAAATGAAAGAATAACTTGATTAAATTTTAAATATCATTGACGAGAAGCTTGCTTGAGGCCATAAATGAATTTCTTAAGTTTACAAACTAATTGATTAGTTTGATCTGAATCGGTCACCATTTCTGGTTTCCTTATATAGATGGTTTCCTCAATGTCTCTATTGAGAAAAGCCGTCTTAACAACCATTTGATGAAGCTCAAGATCATAATGTGTCACTAATGTCATAATGATCATAAAAGAAGTTTTATAAGATACCGAAGAAAATGTTTCTTTATAATCAATGCCTTCCTTTTGAGTAAATCTCTTAGCAACAAGATGTGCCTTATATCTTTCCACATTACCTTGCGAATCCCTTTTGGTTTTAAATATCCATTTGCAACCAATAAGTTTTGCACCTTCAGGCAATCGGACAAGATTCCAAACGTCATTGTTTTTTATTGATTTTAATTCCTCATTAATGGCATTGATCCACTTATGAGAATTAGGACTATTAATGGCTTCATGGAAGGTGATTGGTTCATCTCCCACTAAACCTAAGGTGTCCTCATTCTCCGCAAGATACACATCATAAATATCCGGAATAGTACTTCTTGTTTCTCTAGTAGATCTCCTTAAGGGCACTGGTTCATCCTCATTTTGATGTTGTTGAATTTCCTCATGTCCAACATTTTCATGTTGTCCGTTATTTACGGGAGTCTCTATATTATTTTGAATTGTATGTTCTTGTTGAATTTCAGGTGTAATTACTTGATTTCCAACAGGAACTAAAGTTTGAGGAATATAGAGTGGTTCCTCTAACTCTTCAAATTCAAAATCATTACTATTTCTCCCACTAAATTCAACATCCTCAAAGAACCTAGCATTGCCAGTCTCGAAAAATGTTCTAGTTTTCGGGTCATAAAATTTATATCCCCTATAATGAGTGAGGTAAAGAAGTACAAGAAAACATACTTCTTACCATATCCTTAAGGATTCTATTATATCTCTCCACTACACTATGCTAGGTTTTCTCGGTATGGTGTAGTGAGGGACAATCCCACACTCTTCAAGATAGCGAGTATAAAGGACCCGCACGTTATTCACCCAATACGTCCAATGATTGAGACTTTACATGAAGAAAATAATGTATCCACAACGAGAGTAATCATCTATGAACGTGATAGAATATTGTTGACCATTCGATGAAGGGGTAATGAATGGTCCACAAATATCCGTATGAATTAGTTTTAAGACATCTGAAGCTCTCAATGATTCAAAATTTTCTTTAGAGTTTGTAAATTTTCTTTTAAGACATTCAATACAAAAGTTTCTATCCGGAATATCAAGTTTATTTAAGATTTCTTCTGACACAAGCTTGTCAATTCTCCTTTTGGAGATATGACCCAAATGCCTATGACATAAGGTATAAGAATTTTCACTTAAAACTTTCGTTTTGTGTCTCTAGTTTTTTTTTCTTTTTTTTAAACTCATTTTTTTCCACTACTCACACACCCACCCACACACACACACACATGCACGCACAGAAGCGCCTAGGAGATAAATCCTAGGGAGAGAAAGTCTTCCCTCTAACTTCTGGGGGGATCGAACCCATGACCTCCAGGTTGGAAGCCATGAGCTCAAGCCAGCAGGCCAAATCCCCATGTGCTTGTGTCTCTAGTTTTGGTTTCATTATTGTGGGACTCATTAATTGTCTTGACTGTGTCAAGTAAATAATGATTATCAAGATATGATAAAATACTAATACCGACAAGCTTGGAATTGAAATAAATATCACATTTATTATTACCGAACGAACAAGAATAACATTCCTTGTCCAAAACTGTGATAGATATTAAATTCCGTCTAAAGGACGGTATAATGAATGTATTATTTAGTACAAAATAATACCCAGTACTTATCATTAATCTAAAAGTCCCTATGCCTATAATTTCATCCGGATTTCCAGCTCACATATAGATGTATTTCTCATCTTCACTGGGGATAAAATCCGTGCATATATGAACTAATGTGAGTTGTTGCACCAAATACAATCACCATGTATATTAAGGAATTGAAACCAAATTTGCCTTAGTACAAACAAGACCAAATGACATACCATTTTGAATTCGCCATTCGCGATACTTATGGTAGTCGTTCTTCATGGGAGTAAGGTCCTTGCAAAAGAAGCATTTCTTGACTTTATGATCATTAAATGATCCCTTATGCTTCTTACTTGCAACCGCAATTTCCTTCCCTCTTCTCTTAATCCCACGAGAAGAAGTAAATGCTAAGTGAGTACTTTCTAATTTAAGATATTTCATCCTATCTTCCTCTTGTGTCATATGTGAAAGTAATTCATTAATATTCCACTTGTACTTTTGACATTTATAGGTCACCTCAAAAGGACCAAATTGAGGAGGAAGATAGATCAAAACTAAGTACACGATTAGATCTTTCGAAATCTCTAACTTAAGTGCCTTTAGTTTGATCGAAACATGAAATAATTCAATAATGTACTCCCTAAGATTCTCGTCACCCTTGTACCGAATGGAAACAAGTTTCCACAAGAATTCAAGAAAAAACTCAGCATTTTCGATCTCGGAGACATTGTCCAAAAATGTCTTTGAAACTGCATTTTTCATGATCATTAGACTCACGTGGTTGGACCGTTCCCATTGCTCAACATTTTTCCGTTCTATAACGGTATTTCCTTTAGTGAGAGCAGCGGGACTTGGTTCCCCTAATATAGGGTGGTTCTCACGGAATACTCTTCTAGTCATCAAATGGACTACCAAATTAGTGAGTATGATTAGTCGATAGCTACCGAGCTTTTAGAATTACTTAAACCTTGGTGGAGAGCAACCAAGATTTTTTCGGGAAGTTATTACCCCACCTCCCATCTTTTGTGCCGTGAAATAAATGTCTAAGTGAAGTTATTAGGCAATTTAGATTACATGCCTTGTTTGGAGGTGCCGTTATGCAAATGAAAAGTAAATTCACAAAATATTATGAACATTTTCCCGTAGTTTCCCAATTAGCGACCATAATGGATCCTAGGATTAAGTTCTCCTCATTAGATGACTTGTTTGATGAATTTTATGAGAACACGAGGCCCGACCTTAACCCAGATGTCTTAAACACTTTGTCCTTGAGCAAACTTAGAGAAATCCACACAATCCTATATCGTTTGTTCGGCCACTATTGTAGAACACTAAAGGGACCAAACACAACATTCGAAAGAAAAGGGAGTGGAGCAACAAAAATTCTAAAAAAAGGATGGGGTTTCATGACAAAAGGAAAAACTTCATCCTCATCTAGTAGTGGTTTCATGACAAAAGGAAAAACTTTGTCCTTGAGCAAACGTAGAGAAATCCACACAATCCTATATCATTTGTTCGGCCACTATTGTAGAACACTAAAGGGACCAAACATAACATTCGAAAGAAAAGGGAGTGGAGCAACAAAAATTCTAAAAAAAAGGATGGGGTTTCATGACAAAAGGAAAAACTTCATCCTCATCTAGTAGTGGTTCTCAAAGTGGTGTAGATGAATTACACCAATACCTTGAAAGCCCATATTACCCCTTAGATGGTGAAAGTTTTGAAAACTTGAATGTCCTATAATGGTGAAAATTGCATGCTAATATTTATCTTATTCTTTCGGTGATGACACGTGATCTACTTACCCCTCCGGTGTCCACGGTAGCATCGGAGGCTGCTTTTAGTGCTGCAGAAAGAGTGGTTACGTCAAAGTGAAACCAACTCAAACCCACTCTTATCGAGAGAATGATTTGTCTTGCGGATTGGGATGACGCGGATTTGAGAAAAACAAGACACATTCCGGGATCTTGAAGACGATGATTATGAAAGCCTCGAAGAAGACAATCTCAACGAGAAGTTTTTGCGAGAAGGATACTAAAAGAAGAAGAAGAAGAATTCAACAAATTCAAAGACTTTGAATCAATAACAATATTGAAGATCTAAAGCTTTTTGAAAACTTTGAAAATTTGAAGACCATAATTAGTTTGAAGATTTGAATACTAATTTATTTTCAAGACTTTGTTAAATTTGAAGACCATAATTACTTTGAAGACTCATTTGAAGATTTGTAGACATTTTATTTTAAGACTATGCAATTTTAAATTGTATCATTTGAAGACAATGAAAATTTCCCCCAAAAAATTGTGGAATAAATATTCGTAGAGTTTCTATTATTATATTGATTACATTATTACCTCATTTTCTTTTATATACTTTCATTTGTTTAGTTTTTTTTTAATCTTTTTTATATACCTATTTGTTAAAAATAACAATAATAAAAAGTCTAAAATATTATTATATTAATCTTTTTTATATACCTATTTGTTAAAATAACTCAACTGCTGACAACCTAGTCAAGCATGCGACTATAATGAACGCAGCAGACTTTGACTTTGTTAGGCCTCCCTCGTTTTTGTATCCGGTTTTACTGGGAGATCACCTAAGGCAATGGAGGCTTAGGAATATTGCACCTTTTGACTGCACTACTATGCTTGTAATATAACTACTCTGTACTGTTTCTTTATATATTACCTATGGCGTGTTTGACCAAAAAAAAAAAGTTTAGGTAATGTCTAACTCTCTAAGGAATGTTGAATGGGGTACTTGAGGGATTTTTTTTTTTTTTTGATTTTGGTATGAGCATGGGCTTAGCAGTTGGGTGTTTAGAATTCATGTGAAACCTAATTTATCTAAGAACATACAGTATAGCAACCATAGAGTGAATAAATTTGTAGACAAACTTAAGAAGACCCTTACATTTGAAAAGTATAATATTGTTTCATAAATTAATTTTCAAGCTGCAATCTGAAAGTCAATTTATGTAACCTTATGACATAGATCACTGAACAAACATCATATCAGTAATTACGATTAGATTTTAAAAGTAAAAAAAAAAGGTTTGACATAAATATGAAGCATATGACTGAATTCCGTCTATATAAAATGTAATTTAATAAGGATCTTAAATATTTTAACTTAGATGGCATTTCAAGAATATGTGAAAACTAGGAAAGAAATTGATCATAGTTAAGAATAAATTGACATATGGAACACCATTGACGATGGTTAAGCTACCGAATTAAACAAAACCCATAAATAGTTAACAAATCAATCAACCAAACAACTCAAATCATAGTTGTTCAATTACCTTAGAAAAATCACAAAGTATGAAATCCCTAAAATGAGATTGAATAAAGGGTCGTAAATCATGGAGAAATGAAAACTCACATGTATTTTTACCATTTCCGGTCTACTTGAACATGGTTGCTTGGATTTGAGTACCCTAAAAACAAATAATTAAGATCAAGTTTCAGTTTCATTTTCAATGCTCAGTTCAAATTCAAAAATAAGCCAAGCATAATTACTGAAATACTTACATGACCGACCTTTTCAAGCATTTGAGGGCTCATTATTTTAGCAAATTTTGGAAATTTTGAAGTATGGAATTTGATCAATTAAGTAAAATATTCACATTGGTAAATAAATAAATGAAAGTTTACAATATTTATGGGACCTCAATAATTTTCCAACATTTGGATCTGATAAACTTGTGATTCTCATGTGTTTACAGGCTTAGGAAGACAATATTTGTTCAATACATATTAACTTATTAATTAATCGAAGCATCTGATGACAACAAGAAGATTAACCAAGTAAAAATCAAAAGTTACATTCTAATCTGAAAAATATGAATTTATTACATGTTGACCTGGTATAATAAACTAAAAATACAAGTACAACCAAATGTTTCAAATCTGAAGAAATATTGCATAAACAACGCACGGATGTCACATACAAGAACAACAACTTCAAACCAATAACCCATTAAATGTTTTTAAAAAATCGAATATTATGAAAATACTGAGATGAAAACAAAATCGAATTCAAAATTACCTAAATTTATGGCTCGAAATTCTGAAACCAATTGCATGGCATTGATTTTAGGGAACCATTGAAGCTTCAATGTTCTCAGTTAATCGAGAAGCTTTTGTTGGAACTTGTATATGGCTTCTTTAAGACTTAACAGAAAAACTGACAGCAAAAGTAACGGAGATTGAAAAACAAAAGAATTCAAGTCGAGTCTTGTATTTAATACAATCTCCGTAAGAGTTATTTGTCACGCACTGGTGCTTACGGTTGTATGACAAAACTCTAGTAAGATAAAACGACTTACTATTAGTTATAAGGAGCACTCCAATATAACTAATCTAACGAACAACACAAGGTTTTAGAACTTTGGACTTGAAAGGATTGAATGCAACAATATGCAATGATTTGGGTATGTTAATCTATCTCACTAGAGGGTAAAAGGCTCAGAATGACTGTATGTGTTTATTGAAATTCGGAGGGAAACTATTTAAAGAAAGTTAAAGGGTTCATGGCTGTTCACTCCAAGAGGTGCCAAAACTGTTCGGAATCTGTGCACGAGCGCGGCCGCTCTTGCCTTGAGCGCGACCGCGCTCTTATGCCGAGACCAACCCCAGGTTTTACTTAACTCAGCGCGGCCGCTCTAGGCTGGAGCGCGACCGCGCTGAAGCCCAGAAATTGCCTCTTCGAACAGTTGCGATTGATCAATCAGTCCAAGCACGTTTTGACTAATTCAAATCAATTTTAACCCTTTATTTAACTTCCGTTAAGTTACAAAAACACTTGTCATTAATTCTCATTCACCCTAAATGGTTTAGAGACATTAAATAAGTATGATAATCTACAACAAATGTAGAATATAATTTGTAACAAGTCTCGTTAACAAATAACGAACTTCCGTTAGAAACTAGATCAAGTTAAGTCAAACTTAACTTTCCGTTATCTATTTCCAACAATCCCCCACATGAATGACAATTAATGCATGAATGCAATTTCGTCCAAAGTTCTGGCGAACTATTATTACATCGGGATAGATAGCTTGTGGCCTTGAATCTTCCCTAGTGAAATATTATCGGATATACTAGCCATTTGGTAGCGAGTCGCTTTGAACCAGTGACTGTCGGATGTATACCAAGACAATAATATTCACATAATAATAGCTCTAACAATTGTTGTTCTCACGTTTTGTCCATTTTGGCCCTGGACCGTATCTCATTCATAAGTGTTCATTTAAAGGCGGCCTGATTACCTTTCGCTTATATAGGTGATTCTCTCTATAAGGAGTATCATGCACTACTCCACCCGTAGGTATAGAAATCATTAAAAAGTTTTCTCAACTTATCCTTACCATTGCTGCATGTGCTAGTACTTGGATGTTCTGGGAATGAGTATTCAACATCTCCAGGTTAATAAACCGAGTTGTTGTTTTCAAGTTACTCTACTAGAACTTATAACTTGGTTGTCTCATTGAACCAAGGGCCTAGGATCTCCATTTCTCAAGGTTGAGTGTCCGCTATAAGTTCTTTTGTCGTGGGTTTTAAACCCATTCCCCTTAACAGTTTATACAGTTGATCTCGATTTATACCTTTGGTAAACGGATCCGCTAGGTTATCACATGATTTCACATAATCAATAGTGATAACGCCATTCTTGATCAACTGTCTAATGGTATTGTGTCTACGACGAATATGTCTAGACTTACCATTGTACATACTATTTTGTGCCCTTCCAATTGCTGATTGACTATCACAATGGATTAGTACAGCAGGCACAGGTTTGCTCCAACAAGGAACATCCTCCAGGAAGTTCTTAAGCCATTCTGCTTCTTCCCCATCTTTATCTAATGCGATAAACTCAGATTCCATCGTGGATCTGGCTATACACGTTTGTTTGGAGGATTTCCATGACACTGCTCCTCCACCTATTGTGAATACATATCCACTTGTGGACTTAGAGTCTTTCGTGTCCGATATCCAATTGGCATCACAGTATCCTTCTAATACTGCTGGATATTTATTGTAAAGTATCCCATGGTTTAATGTATACTTTAAATATCTTAGTACTCTCATTAGTGCTTTCCAATGATCAGTACTAGGATTGCTTGTGAACCTACTTAGTTTGCTTACTGAATATGCAATGTCTGGACGTGTACAATTCGTTAAGTACATCAGACTACCAATTATCCTTGCATATTCCAGTTGAGAAACTGGTTCCCCTTTGTTTTTGGCTAAATGTAGAGCCAAGTCTACAGGTGTCTTAGCCGGAGGGTCATCAAAGACATTGAATTTCCGAAGAACATTCTCTAGGTAATGGGTTGTGAAAAAACTAATCCTTCAGATGTTCTAGAGATCTTTATCCCTAATATTACATCAGCTAATCCCATGTCTTTCATGTCAAAGATGTCAAAGTTTTTCTTTAACATGCCTTTGGTATTCATGATCAAATCATGATTACTTCCCATTATGAGCATGTCGTCTACATAAAGACAAACGATAACGAATGATTCAGATGTTCCTTTAATGTAGACACATTTGTCACATTCATTGATCTTGAATCCATTCGATAACATGGTTCTATCGAACTTCTCATGCAATTGTTTAGGTGCTTGTTTTAGTCCATACAAGGACTTTACAAGTTTACACACCTTTCGTTCTTTGCCAGGAACCACGAACCCTTCGGGTTGTTCCATGTAAATTTCTTCATCAAGTTCTCCATTTAGGAAAGCAGTCTTCACATCCATTTGGTGTATCTCAAGATTATGCACTGCTGCAATAGCTATGAGAACACGAATTGATGTGATCCTTGTGACAGGGGAGTATGTATCGAAGAAATCATATCCCTCTTTCTGTCTAAAGCCTTTGGCAACTAGCCTAGCTTTGTACTTTTCGATTGATCCATCCGCCTTATACTTTCGTTTAAGGATCCATTTGCAACCTAATGGTTTGCAACCTGGAGGGAGATCAACTAATTCCCAAGTATTGTTGAGCATTATGGATTCTATTTCACTGTTAATAGCTTCTTTCCAGAACAAACTATCCGGACCGGACAAAGCTTCTTTAACAGTTGCTGGTTCGTTTTCTAACATGTAAGATAGAAAATCAGGACCAAAAGTCTTTTCCACTCTTGCCCTTTTGCTACGTCTCGGTTCTTCATCTTCTATTTGAGAAGGACCGGTTGTAGACTCATGTGTTCTCTTACTAGAACCTACATCTTTCCTGTCCTTAACCGGAAAAATGTTTTCAAAGAATACCGCATTCCTTGATTCTATAGTAGTTCCTACATGCATATCGGGAATGTCCGATTTGTGCACTATGAAACGGTAGGCAGTACTATTATTGGCATATCCAATGAAAACACAGTCAATGGTCTTTGGACCAATCTTGACTTGTTTCGGCTTAGGTACTTCAACCTTGGCCAAACACCCCCACACTTTAAGGTATTTATAACATGGTCTACGATTATGCCATAATTCGTAGGGCGTTTTATCAATACCTTTCTTGGGTATTTTATTAAGAACATAATTAGAAGTGAGTATTGCTTCCCCCCACAAGTTGTCGGGCAAGCCTGAACTTATCAAAAGCGCGTTCATCATCTCCTTGAGAGTACAGTTTTTGTGTTCAGCAACTCCATTAGATTGAGGGGTATATGGAGCCGTTGTTTGATGAATTATGCCGGATTCTCAACATAGTGCTTCAAACGGTGCTTCATATTCTCCAAGAGGTGCCAAAACTGTTCGGAATCTGTGCACGAGCGCGGCCGCTCTTGCCTTGAGCGCGACCGCGCTCTTATGCCGAGACCAACCCCAGGTTTTACTTAACTCAGCGCGGCCGCTCTAGGCTGGAGCGCGACCGCGCTGAAGCCCAGAAATTGCCTCTTCGAACAGTTGCGATTGATCAATCAGTCCAAGCACGTTTTGACTAATTCAAATCAATTTTAACCCTTTATTTAACTTCCGTTAAGTTACAAAAACACTTGTCATTAATTCTCATTCACCCTAAATGGTTTAGAGACATTAAATAAGTATGATAATCTACAACAAATGTAGAATATAATTTGTAACAAGTCTCGTTAACAAATAACGAACTTCCGTTAGAAACTAGATCAAGTTAAGTCAAACTTAACTTTCCGTTATCTATTTCCAACAGCTTTTGACCCCTGTACCCTTCCCTTGAAGCATATTTTGTCTTATTATTAATTTGTTTGTTACTTTTATCAATTAGCTTTACATTTTTACATTTATGAATTTTTTTTTGGAAAATAAGAAAATTATTTATTGGAGATTGTTATAAATTAAATTTATTCCACCCAAATTTGTTATTAACAACATCAAATGCAGAAAACATTTTTTCGCAACATAATATGACCGGATATAAATAAAGGCATGATACATATGATTATACAATATTTTTATCAGTTGTATGTTAATTTCTTTGTTTAGGATAACTATTCATGCTGAATTGAAGATTTTAGTATGTGATGAAAAGAGAAAGACCATGGATGAAATTACAAATGTTGTTTAAAAGATTTTTTTTTTAATTTATAAGTTTTATTATTAATGCAATTATATCTTTGAAGAGTACCTTTTATTTTTTAAAAATAATTATATATTAACATTTATTTTTTAAAAATAATTATATATTAACATTTATTTTTTAAAAATAATTATATATTAACATTTATTTTTTAAAAATAATTACAGTATATATTAACATTTATTTATAGTACTCTTTTGATTTAATTTGCGCCAAAAACTTGTAAAAAACGCGTTTTTTGTTAACTTAACAAAAAACGTGTTTTAAAATTACTTAAAAACCCGTCTCTCTCACAAAAAGCTCACTACTCTCTCTCTCTCTCTCTATACGGAATACTCTCTCTCTAAACGCAAAACACAAGCTCGCTCCTAATCGTCTTCTTCCTCACCATTCGCCAGCTCCTAATCGTCTTCTTCCTCACCAATCGCCGGCGACCACCAGTCCTCTGTCAAAATCCAATTATCGGCGCCCCTGTTCCCCTCAATGAACGAAGGTCTAATCTGTTCTTCGATTCAGGGCTCCAAACACCAATGAACGAAGGTTGTTGATTTTAATTTATACTTCTCCCTTGCGTTTATTTTTTGATTTGATGGCAATGGAGTTTGTTGATTGCCAAGGCACAGGTTGAGGGATGACTGAGGGAGTGGTGAAGAAGACGATTGGGGAGAGCTAGGTCGCCATGGAAGCCGCTTTAGAGAGAGAAGCTCGTGGTGGGTGTCTGTTGAAATTGGAACTGCCGAGAAGTTGATTTGGGCATATTGCCAGCCTCTGTCTATTTAATTACCAGTGTATATGTTTTTTAATGCCAGTATATGTATTTGAGTACCAGTTTGGGCATTTGCTGTTGGGGGATTTGATGTGACAGTGTTAGTGTAAATTAATGTCCATGTATGTGTTTTTGAGTGCCAGTTCATGTGCTTTGAGTGCCAGTGCATGTGTTTTTGAGTGCCAGCAAAAAAGAGTACCAGTGCATGTGTTTTGGAGTGCCAGTGCATGTGTTTTTGGAGTGCCAGTGCATGTGTTTATGAGTGCCAGCAAAAAAGAGTACCGGTGTTTGGTGTAAAAAAGTGCCAGCACATGTACTGGCACTTATTGATACTACAACGGGCACTTTTATAAGTGTCAGTATCAATGTTAAAATGTGACAGTGTACTCACTGGCAATTTTTAACATTAACACTGGCACTTGAGACAAGTGCCAGTTTCATGTTTATAAAATGCCAGTATGAAATCACTGGTCATTTGTAATATTAACACTGGCATTTATCATGGTTGCCAGTAATTACGAAAATGCCACCGTTTGTTTTGAATAATAATGCTCAGAAACACGTTTTTTCTTATTTTAAGAAAAAACTAGTATTTTATAAGACCAACTCTTAATTTGCGCTTTCTCAAAGTTTTTTTTTTTTTTTTTTTGCCTGACACTAGTTTCTCCTAAAGGGAAAGTCAACCGTACAATTTACCGGGAACAAACGGCGGCATTCATCCCGACGTCCTCCATATTCAACTCTCTCTCCTTTTCACTCCATCTTCCTCTCTCTCTCTCTCTCTCTCTCTCTCTCTCTCTCTACAAATATCATACGTATGTATCTATATGCGTACATGTCTAATCATGATTCAGTTTCCCCCAAATTTCAATATTAGGTCATCTCCACTCATGACTTTAGCAAAAGTCATGATCCTCCGTGGCATGAATTTACTCCCCAACCATGACAAACTTAAAAGTCATGAATGACTTTTAGAAGCCGAGATTCACGGCACAATGGAAAAAAAAAATGAAGCCTTTGATCGACACGTGTCATATTTTTGATTTTTTTTTTTTTACAAAAATTGCAATTAACATATAAAAAATAATAAAAATACAAGAATATTGAAAAAACTACAATTTATTAATAAAAAGTAGGAGAGAGAAATTGATGACTTTTGTCATGAATGGAGATAAAATTGTTTGAAGTTGTATTTTTGATAACTGATGACGTGGAGCTGAGGTGGAGGAGAGAGGGATGGGGATGAAGTTTCATTGTTAATTATGCTCTTAGGGTTCTGTCCATGTCTTCAATATCCCAATTCCCGCCTCTCTTAAAATGTCGAACAATCTCTCCCACTTTTCAATCGCTCAAGCTCCTTCTCCTACCCTAACCCCTTCTTCTAGAACCGACGGCGACGATTCCGGCCTCAAATCCAGCTGCCATGGCTTCTGGTACAACTCAACCCTTGTCATTCCCTCCGCATTATTCCTTATGAAAGTTTCGTGTAGCTAGAAAACTTAGATCACACAACAGGCAACGGATGTGAGTACAGATGTGTCTCACAACTGTCCACACATCCACAGATAATGCAGCGGAATAAAACGATTAAAAGCAAATAACTCAAGAATTATTTACGCTTACTGATCTATGAGATCAGCAAACTAGGCTTACGCCCAAAAACTTTTCACTATAAAAACTTTTGTTTTTTACAAAAACAAATAAGTGAAAAACTAAAATATGAAAATACTAAATGAGTTCTAATCACCTTCTATGACAAGAACAACTCCCCTTTCCCAAGTAGGACCTATTCTAGTCAGAAGTAAAACAAGAGAACTCTATGAAAATCTAAATGTGAGTTACGGATGTAAGGCACAACCTTCACTCACAACCTAAAAACACAATGTCGAATACAATGAAGAATAAGAAATTTTCTCTCTAAAAATCGTGTCTTCTCATGTGCTGAATGTCTTGTATTTATAGTGCACCATGGAGAAGATCTTCATGCAATCAACATCTTCCTTTGTGAGATCTCTTTTCCTATAAGAAAACTTAAACACACTCACAAGGAAATAAACTATTAGAAGGTTAGTCCTAATATAAAACTATGTACATAAATAAAAGATATTTACATATAAACAATCTCCTAGTCAAAGTAGGATACTTATAAATCTTCCATGAAAGTCCCAAAATCTTCTTACCTTAATAGAAGTATAATGAAATAAGGAAACATGAGTATGTTCCCATAAAACTCACGTTTTCAATCTCCCCCTATTTTGGACTTTCTGGTCAAAACCAAAGATTTATAGGAATCACATTTTATGACCACAGAATATAACAAACATAACTCCCCCTGAATGGATGTGTGTCCAGATGTGTATACACATCCACACATAAAAACTGCATAGATCAATGTTAGAACAGAATACCAGCAGTTCATTAAAAAGTAATAGCAAAACAACCATTCAGAAAACATCCTAATTAAAGGTATTACAGCCCATTGTTTTAAAAACTAAAAACTAAAGCAGAAATTAAAAATTGTTTTAACAAACCATTAAAGCAAAAACAGCAAAAGAAGCAAAAGTTTTTCTCCCCCTAACTTAGAGTTCCCAGCCCCTCCAACTAGTAGCAGACACAGCAGTGTTCCAGACTTTATCTCCAACAGCAGCAGCAGCAGCATCTCCCCCTTTTTGAGCAGAAAGTGAAGCATGCCATTTGAGAAGATTAGCCTTAAGGGCTTTAAGGTTGTTGGCATGGGCAGTGGAGGCTTGAGCTTGAGCTTCAGCAATAGCAATCTCAGCATCTAAATCCTTTATTTGAGCATCAAATGGATCAACAGTTGTGGGTTCAGATGTGTCCACATCTGGCATAGCAATTTCATGAGTAGAACCCAAAGGGAGATCAACATGTCTTTGCTTAGGATCTAACAGAGTTTTGGACTCCTTAAACAGAGCAAATTTATCAAACTTTTCTTCTCCTTTCTCAGGTTTAACCCCATTAGCAATTAAGATTTGAGAGATCAAAGAGGGATAAGGTAAAGACCATTTCTTAGAAGGTGACTCTCCATAGTCACAGATCTTCCTAAAAATAAAATCTCCAAAATTAATATGTCTCTTAATGCCCAATCTATAGAGAAGGAGAGCTTGCACCCTAGTAACTGAAGTTTTGTTATTTGAGGGGCAAAGATTGGCAACAAGAATGGAATGGAGAAAACAGTAAAGTGAGGATAAGGAGCCACTTCCCAAATCCTTTGGCTTCACAGGCCAAGTGGTCACCTTTCCATGGGTGATAGCTGCCACAAGTTCATCATCATCAATAGAAACTAACTGATCCAAAGAATCATTCAAACCAAGAAAATCATTCACCACAGATGGGGAAAAGGGAACAAATATTCCTCTAACATAAACAGAGAGGGGAGAGGAGCATCTATCTAGTCCCTTGGTCAAATTTGCATAAAACTCATACACCATCTTAGGATAGAAAGGAAGAGGATGATCTACAGTTAAAAACAGTCCTCTATCTTCAAAGAATTTGTCCATACCAAGCTTAAAGAAGGTTTCCCTATCTCTTTTCATTTCAACAATAAAGGCTTTAGAAGAAATTAGGCCAAACCTATCAGATGCCTTTTTGGTCAAGAATTTCTTGGAAAAGGGTTTAGGGGTAGAAGTAATGGAGAGAGTTGAAGACATACCCTTATCAGACTTCTTCCTTGTAGATGTGCGTCTGGATGTGTTCACATCCTCAGACATATCCTTTGCAGGGAATGGAACTTTGATGGACTCTACTTCAGTATCATCATCAGGAGAGGAATCTATTTCTTGGTCCCCTTTCTCTTGGTCAAGCTCATCTCTCCCTAGCTTGTAGTTCTCATCAGATGCAGAATCATCACTGTCATAGCTTGAATCAGACTCATAGGCTTCTTCCTCAATAGGCTCTAGATCAGCAGTAGCCTCTTTTTTCTTTCCTTTTAACTCCATCAAAATGTTAGCCAAGGGTTCTTCATCACTAAATGTAATAAGATCTTCAACAGGACTTGAGACCACAGGGCAGGAGTATCAACAATAGGAACAGAAGCATTAATTTCAGAAGAAGGAGCATGGATGGGGATGATGGGATCAGATGGCAATATAGGAGAGGATGATGGAACAAAAGGATCAGCATGGGAAACAGACTCAGCATGGGGAATATTCTCAACAGGATCAATGACTGGGGCAATAACTGAGGGAGGAGTAATAACAGATTTAGCCCTAGTTCTAACAAGAGGAGCAATTACCTCTTCTTCTTCATCACCATCATCACATGCTATGGCGGTAGAAGGTTTACCCCCTGGTTTCTTCAGGTTCTTCAACTTGTCAGACTCTGACAATTTTCTAAACCTGTGCAAGCGACGAAGATTACGCTGGGGAACAGGGGTCGTAGTAGGCTTCAGGGGTTTAGCTTGGGAAATCTTCCTCTTCTTGGTTGAATAAGGTTCTACAGAAGGTGAAACAGGGGCGACAACTGATGGTGGAATCACTGGAGAAGTTGGAGCCTTAGGGTTTTCAGAAATTGGTTCCAATGTAGGTGATTTCGAAGATGGAGCTTCCATGGTAGGATCAGACGAAGGCGATGGGGAAGAGAATTCAGCAAGGAATTTTGAAATTGCAGGGTTCAAGACAATGGAAGAATCGCCTTTGGCTACAGAAATTGGGGCAATGTCGAGAACGTCCTCTTCTCGAATATTGGAATGATCCGCCATTAAACTTGCAAACGGTGGTTAGGTTGAACAGAAGGGAGAAATTAATGCAGTGTGTGTGTGTGATTGTGTGCAAAACAAAGGAAGAACAAGAGGTTTTAGCAAGGGTTTATGGGGGATGGGACGGATGTGAGGGCTCTTAAATACTCACAGCTCCCCCTTTCCAACTGAAATTTGGATTCCTTTTCCAAAAAGGTCTCACACACCCTAAATTCCTTAGGAGTCCTCCAACGGCTAGAAACCTTTGAGGTTACCACACACAACCACCTTCTAAGAAATAGGGGATTAAAATAAAACAAGATTTTGATAGATTTTTATGGAAACAAAAATTATTCAACCATATCTTTAATTAAAAACAGAATCCCATTCGAATTTTTCAACCTTTTCAAACAAGGATTGATACACACCTTTTCTTTCATGAAAGATATTGGAGATCAAAAACCTATAAAATCAAAGAGTAAGTTAAGAAATAAAAATTAATTAACTAGCATATTTACAAAGCACTTATATGACCTAAAAATGCAGTATGCCTAGCATGATGCAAACACACAGGTGATGGAAATATTCTCAGCTTATGGATGTGGAATAGGATGTGAGTCACATTTGGGGACACATTTAGATCACAAAAAGTCAATGAGCAATAATCCAATCTGCACAGCCTCTAGGATGCATCCACCAATTTTTGTTGTGGATTTTTGCATTGTGAGTAACTTTCACTTTACTTGATTCCAAAGATAGCCCTTTTTCCCAATGATCTTATCAAGTTTGATTTCAAGATTTCTTATGAGAATCACTTGATCACAATGGTATGGCTTCATACTAAGGGTGAAGCAGCTGTTTCTCACACATATTTTTTCTTTTATAGCACCCACTGTGAGATACCTAGGAAGGTTATACCAAGTCAACAAAAGATGACATGGACAGGAAGTGCTCACAATTAAGTGATCAAAAACAATGTCAAGATGAAGACTCACAAGTGACCACTCTGAGAAATTTCGTGCTAATGCATGATAATTTTTGATTTTTCTTTTTGTATATATTTTTTTCAGTTAATCTACTATACAGATGTGTTAGAGGATGTGAGACACATTTGGCCTCACAGCCTTAGATATCACACAAGCCAAGAGACTTCCTCAAGGAAGAAAATCTCTCCAAATCTAATGCCTTTGTAAATATATCAGCCAATTGATTTTCAGTCCCAACAAATTCCAGACAAACAGTTTTTTGTTCCACAAGATCCCTAATGAAATGATGTCTAATATCAATATGTTTTGTTCTAGAATGTTGGACAGGATTTTTAGATATGTCCAAGGCACTTTTGTTATCACAAAAAGCAGTCAAAACTTTGCTATTCAATCCATAATCTTTCAACATTTGATTCATCCAAAGCAGTTGTGTGCAGCAACTCCCAAGGGCAACATACTCAGCCTCAGTAGTGGATAAGGACACACAATTCTGCTTTCTGATATACCAAGACACAAGGTTATTACCTAGGTAGAAGCATCCACCTGTAGTACTTTTTCTATCATCACTATTTCCAGCCCAATCAGAATCAGTGTACCCAACCAAATTGGTGTTTGTTTCTTTAGAGTAATGTAGACCTAGGTTCACAGTCCCACTCACATATCTAATGACTCTTTTCAAGGCTTTCAGATGGGACACCTTAGGGTTGGCTTGGTATCTAGCATAGAGGCACACACTATACATAATGCCAGGTCTACTTGCAGTGAGGTAAAGCAGACTTCCTATCATACTTCTGTAAAGGGTTTGATCAACACTCTCACCATCTGAATCATGACTTAGCTTTTGGGAAGATCCCATTGGGGTTCTTTGATGTGAAGAGTGTTCAAGCTCAAACTTTTTCACAAGATTCTTGCCATACTTGGACTGTGAGATGAACATGCCATCTTTGAATTGCTTAATCTGTAGGCCTAAGAAAAAGTTCAACTCACCTACCATACTCATCTCAAATGTGGAAGTCATGCTATCCACAAATTCAGCTAGCATAGGGTCAGAATTTGACCCAAACACAATATCATCTACATAGATTTGTGCCACAAGAATCTCCTTTTTATTTTTCCTCACAAATAATGTTTTATCAACCTCACCTCTTTTGAATCCTAGTTGAAGCAAATGGTCAGTCAACCTACCATACCAAGCTCTAGGGGCTTGCTTTAGCCCATACAGAGCTTTCTTCAGCTTATACACATGGTTAGGATACTTGGATTCCACAAAGCCTTTAGGTTGTTCAACATAGGCTTCCTCATTTAATATCCCATTTAAAAAGGCATTCTTAACATCCATTTGATGAAGAGTAATCTTGAGGTAACAAGCAATGGCTAACAAAAGCCTAATGGACTCAATTCTTGCAACAGGAGCAAATGTCTCCTCAAAATCAATTCCCTCAATTTGAGTATAACCTTGAGCAACTAACCTAGCTTTATTTCTAGTTATCACACCTTGCTCATCAGTTTTGTTCTTGAAAATCCATTTGGTTCCTATGACATTACCATGTGAAGGTCTAGGGACAAGAGTCCACACTTTATTCTTTTCAAATTGAATCAATTCATCTTGCATAGCAAGAATCCAATCAGCATCTTTCAATGCTTCAGTAATATTCTTAGGTTCAATCTTAGAAACAAAACAGCAGAAACTTACCTGGGAGTATGCTGAGGAGCAACTCCATAAACCAGTCATCTTTCTATAATCAACTTTGTCCTTTTGTCTAGTTCTCACTTGTGAATGCACATCTCCCACAACTTTTGAAGTGGGGTGGTTTTTCTGGATTTTAGAAGGAATATCCTTTGATCTATCCACACACCCATCCACATTACCTTCTGGAGTATTATCCTGATCAGAATCAGAGGAATTGTCCTCAGTTACAGGAGTTTGAGTGGATGTGGGAGCAGATGTGGGTTCAGATGTGGAGGCAGATGTGTTCACATCCTTGGTTACATCCTTATCAGATTCAACATTTTTATCAGCACTGGAAGCTTCTTTTGATTTTTCAGCACCTGTTTCTTCATCCTTCCAGTCCAGTATGCAACCTGAAACATCATCCTCAGCAGTCTTGAGGTTAAGATCAAGTGAGTCATCAAATTTAACATTAGCAGATTCCATAATGGTCTTAGTTTTGAGATTAAAAACTCTGTAAGCTCTACTATTAGTGGAATAGCCCATGAAAATTGCTTTGTCACTCTTTGAATCAAACTTGGACAGGTATTCTCTATCATTGAGAATGTAACAAACACATCCAAACACATGAAAATATTTCACGGTTGGTTTCTTTCCAAGGAGGATTTGGTATGGAGTAACAGTGCTACCAATTCTTAGAAACACCCTATTGCCAATGTGGCAAGCAGTGTTTAAAGCTTCTGCCCAAAATTTCTTGGACAAGTTTTTAGAACTTAGCATGACCCTAGCCATTTCTTGCAAGGTTCTATTCTTCCTTTCAGCAATTCCATTTTGCTGTGGGGTGATTGGTGCAGAAAACTCATGAGTGATTCCCTTAGAATTGTAAAAATTAGTGAACATTTGATTCTCATATTCAGTGCCATGGTCAGACCTAATCCTCACAGCCTTAAGACCATAAAGATTTCTAACCCTCTTGTACCAATTTTTGAATTCACCAATGGTTTCAGATTTCTCTCTTAAGAACATTACCCAAGTGTACCTAGAATAATCATCAACACATACAAAAGCATACTTTTTCCTACCAAAGCTTTCTACTTCAATAGGTCCCATTAAATCAGTGTGAATCAACTCTAAACACCTAGCAGTGGAGCATTGTTGGACCTTTTTATGTGATGCCTTTGTTTGCTTTCCCTTTTGACATGAACCACAGACATCAGGGTTCTTGAAGTTCAGTTTAGGGAGGTCTTTAATAGCTTCAAACCTTTGAAGCTCTTCCAGAGTTCTACAGCTAGCATGCCCTAATTTTTGGTGCCACAGATTGACATCATTATCTTTTGAGCTTAGGCAAGAAAGATTGTCACCAAATTGATAACAATTATCAGCAGATCTTAGACCAGTAAACACACATTTATTATCTTTATCAAACACTTCACACAAGTGCTTATCAAACTTCACAAAAAGGTCATCATCACACAGTTGACTGATGCTTATTAGGTTGGCTTTCAAGCCTTCCACATGGTACACATTGTGCAATTTTGGGAGACCCTTGACATCTAGGGTTCCTTTCCCAACAATCTTTCCTTGAGCACCTCCACCAAAGTTCACTTTCCCTCCATTAATCACTTCATAGTCAAGTAGGACTGCTTGGTTTCCAGTCATGTGCCAAGAGCACCCACTATCAAAATACCAAGAGCCAGAGACAGTACTCTTGAGGGAAGAGTAAACAACATTGCAGGTGGCAACAGGTTTGGCCACCCACTGCTTTACAGCTTTCTTTTTGGGTTGCAGAGGTCTTAGATTGCTAGGATGTGTGTTAGGATGTGCATACATCTTCTCACACATCTGAGGCTGATTGAAGTGACCAGATTTTTTATCAGCCTTCAGTTTGTAACAGAAGGGTCTAATGTGACCAGGAGCTAGGCAATAATGACAAATGTAGTGCCTCTTTCTTGGTCTTTTCTCACTCAAAAGGACTTTTTCTTTATAAACATGTTTTTCCACACCTTTTGAAGTAGAAGCCTCACATCCCTCCTTTACAAATTTAGGTGTTTCAAAACCTATACCAATTTTGTTACGTTGACCCATAGAAAAAGCTTCTTCCATTTTCATCTTACTTTTATTTAGTTTAGTAAAAGTATTTTCAGCTTTGTCACATTCATTCTTGAATTTTTCAAGGTCAACTTCTCTTTTAGTCACAAGGACTTCAAGTCTTGCAATAGTATCTTTTTGAGCATCATTTTCCTTTGAAAGTACAGCTTTCTCATCTTCACAAGTAGCTAATTTATCAGAGAGAGATTTATTTACCTTCACAAGTACCTCAATCTTGTCCAATCTTTCCATCCAATCTGTATGCAATTCCTTGTATGTTGCAAAGAGTTCCTCATAGGGGATGTCCCTATCTTCATCTTCATTATCAAAATCTCCTTTTACTGTGAAACAGTTCAGCATAAGGTCAGATGTGTCATAGGATGTGTACACATCTGAGACCACATCCAAGGATTTTTCTGGAACTTCATCTTCTATATCTGCACAGAAAGCATTAAACACAGAATGGCAATTGATAATAGACATGTTAGCCACTTCATCTTCATCCTCACTGTCACTAAGGGTAGCAGTTAGGCTCGTACCCTTCTTTTTAAGTGTGTTAGCGCACTCATTGGCATAATGACCAAAGCCACGACATGCCCTACATTGGACAGATTCAGATGATTTGTTTTCAAAACTTGGTTTCTTGAATCCAGTGTCAGTGGTAGGTTTTGGCTTTTCAGCAGCACTAGGAGTAGGTCTGTTTGGGAATTTGCTTATCCTTTTATTTTTCAGTATAGAACTGAATTCCTTTGAAATAAAAGCTACATCCTCATCTTCAAGATTTGACTTATCTATTTCAGAGGATAATTCCACAAGCTCTTTTGGAAGTGCAGCAGCACTTTTGAGAGCAAGACCGTGAGTTTTGTTCTTTTTCTGAGCTTCAAGGTTTAGCTCAAACACAGTCAAGATTCCTACGATTGTGTCTAGACCTACACTACTTGTGTCTTTTGTTTCCTCAATCACAGCCACTTTTATGTTAAACCTCTCAGGAAGGGTCCTTAAGATCTTACTTACAAGTCTTGCATTGGAGATTGATTCTCCAAGACTTGTGCATTCATTTGAAATCTCATGGATCTTAGCAGCATATGACACAATATCCTCAGTTTCTTCCATTCGAAGTAACTCAAACCTATCCATTAAAATTCTAAGCCTTGTAGCTTTCACACTTGGTGCTCCCTCACATTGAGTTTGCAAAATATCCCAAGCAGCTTTGGCTATACTCTCATTAGTTATAAGCTTGTACATATTTCCAGAAACATGGCTGGAAATAGCACCCATAGCTTTAGAATTATAATTTGCAGATTGTATTTCTTCAAGAGTCCATTGATCTTCAGTTTTTCTTTCGAAAATAGACTCACCAACACCAGATATAGGCTTTTTCTCCACAGTAGGAGGTTGCCATGCAACAAGGATACACATCCAAGCCCTTTCATCAATACTTTTGATGTAATTTCGCATCTTAGACTTCCAAAGAGAATAATTCGAGCCATCCAAGACAGGAGGCCTGTTTTGGTGATTTTGGCATTCCATAATGACTACACTTTTTGGATCAACACTCAGTAATATATCGAGAGTTGGCTCTGATACCAATTGAAAGTTTCGTGTAGCTAGGAAACTTAGATCACACAACAGGCAACGGATGTGAGTACAGATGTGTCTCACAACTGTCCACACATCTACAGATAATGCAGCGGAATAAAACGATTAAAAGCAAATAACTCAAGAATTATTTACCCTTACTGATCTATGAGATCAGCAAACTAGGCTTACCCCCAAAAACTCTTCACAATAAAAACTTTTGTTTTTTACAAAAACAAATAAGTGAAAAACTAAAATATGAAAATACTAAATGAGTTCTAATCACCTTCTATGACAAGAACAACTCCCCTTTCCCAAGTAGGACCTATTCTAGTCAGAAGTAAAACAAGAGAACTCTATGAAAATCTAGATGTGAGTTACGGATGTAAGGCACAACCTTCACTCACAACCTAAAAACACAATGTCGAATACAATGAAGAATAAGAAATTTTCTCTCTAAAAATCGTGTCTTCTCATGTGCTGAATGTCTTGTATTTATAGTGCACCATGGAGAAGATCTTCATGCAATCAACATCTTCCTTTGTGAGATCTCTTTTCCTATAAGAAAACTTAAACACACTCACAAGGAAATAAACTATTAGAAGGTTAGTCCTAATATAAAACTATGTACATAAATAAAAGATATTTACATATAAACAATCTCCTAGTCAAAGTAGGATACTTATAGATCTTCCATGAAAGTCCCAAAATCTTCTTACCTTAATAGAAGTATAATGAAATAAGGAAACATGAGTATGTTCCCATAAAACTCACGTTTTCACCTTATTACTTGGGCTTTATTGGAACCTGCTGTCGCTGTTCACAGAATCTGGAATGCTATGTTGGAGTGGATATGCTTATCAAGGTGAATGTGCTTGCAATGCTAGTTTTCTTTGATGATATGTTTTTGCCTGCATATTCCACTCTAATAACAAGTTGACTGCAAAGTATTTGTTAAATTGGGATGAAAAAGAGGAGTAAGATATTTTTACTTTACACCCATGGTTTAAACAGCTTGGAGCCTACCTGGAAACTATGTATTACAAGCATTTATGAGTACTTATCACGTCTTCGAATAGAAATTATCTCTTTATTCAACTGATGAGTGAATTCTCTTTTGATCTTGCCCTTACGCTGTCAGGCGATTTTCATATTTGGTTTTGGTGTCCCTCTTTTCGTGGATGTTGAACTTGAAATCAGTCGTAGGGCGAAATGGGCGAAATAGGGCTTGTGGACAATGCATGAACCGTTGTTCTCAGGGGTTACGCTTACCTCTTATTTGTGCATTACTCAAAGTGGAGAAATAAGCTGCCACGTGAGTCTTATCCATTCCAAAAGCGTCCCTTTTCTTATTATCATTATTTATTATTCCCTCCATTCCAAAATGAATGTTCAAATTTGCTCTTGATCAAGAGCGAATTTGAAATCTTTTTGGACATTCATTTTGGACGGATGGGGTATTATATATTTTGTTCGCGAATGTACAGACTCGTTATGTTTATGCAGCTAGGCCGACATTCTACAACTACATCGTGATCATGTTTGTGGTTAGTTTAGTGGCATCGTTCAGTTGTGGGCTTGCTGGAAGTGGGGCCCGCTTGGGACTTTGGTACCAAAATTCTGTATCAAAAATGCACTTCTAGAATTATTGACCATCTTGGGTTTGACCTCACTTTAAAGCTTATTAGCAGTGATAAGTTTCTATCTCATTTGCAGGTTGTACAATATCATAATCATCGGCTATCACTCCCTTTATCTTCCTCTCCTGCATGCAACTATTCTATCAGATTTTTTCCAGGTGATCATTCTTATTGTCATGTAAATACTAGTAACATTCCAACTTCCAGATTTTTTAATTTTTTTTTTGGAGGATTGTTTTCAGTTTGTCGTAATGAATGAAACTTTTAGTTTAAATTTATTTATAAAATAAAAATAAAAATTGTTGTGATGTTTTCAGGAGGAAGAGTTGCTTCTTGACAATGCGTATTACTCTGAAATGAGGGATGCTGGGTTTTTTGACAGTGACTGGGAGGAGTAAGTGAATGAACGCTCGCCGAAAATCAATAATATGTAAATATTATTTTTTGAAAATTTTCGATTTTTGGGAGTCGCCAGGCTGTTTTTAAAGGAAAACATTGAGAAACCTATTTTTAAAGAGATTTTGAGTTCGGGGGTCTGGTTACGTGTTTGGGAAGAACTTGAGAGTTCACCCAACACGCCTCTTTCGAGACTTTCAATCAACATTGGACAATTATAGACATTCAAAGTGTGTGTGCAATATGTGTCGACAAGTAAGGCATGCAAATTTGGAATTTCATTGATGATATAGGGACTGGGTACAACTTGTGAGCCATGATAGGGGGCCACACCCTTTACATATGATGATTTTCATCACAAGCCAGAAGGCTGAGACAATCTGCTCAGGAAGCTCTGATGTCGTCCGACACAGGACTTCCCATAAAGAGGATGTCGGACGACAGAAGGCCTCATGGTCAGATTGTCTCTTACAATGACAAGGCTATTCTGGAACTGGGACAATATTATTTCACCCAAGGAAAGACACTATTTAGTGGTATAAGTTCAGTTTGGGGTTGATAGGAGTGAGCAAAGTCATGATTGACTTTTAATGATACGGATGTCATATGATATAGAACAACCGAAGTTGTCTATGTCACATGGCAAACCGCCTCCATCAATAGATCGCGCCCAAACAGACCTTAGGCACTCCAAATAGTGGCTAATGAGCCAAAACTACTTAGGTAAGCTTTGAGTTACAAAAGGGGGTCGATCCTGTCAGATCTGAAGTCCAAGAAAAGCTTTACAGCCTTCTGGGAACTCTATGTCGTATGACACAGGACCTCTTGAGAGTCCTATGTCGTCCGACATGAGCAACCTATTTCAGTGCCCTTCAGTCTGGTTGATTTCCCCTTTGTTCCCAAAGCAAATCAAGTAACTTTATTAACTGCTGTAAGCAGTAAAATAGTAATGTTATGTGAGTATTATGGGAGGATCACATGGCTTTAATGGCCAAATGTGATAAATCACATGTTTATGGCCATTTTTATGTAGCCATCACCTCCTAACTCAAAGGAAACTTAGAAAGATTCAAACTTTAATGGTGCTAATGTCACCAAATGTTCAGATCTGAGGTGGGGAGAAGTGAATATGGAAGATTCACTTCTCCACCACCTTTATCATGCAAAACCCCCAATATTTTACATAATATCAAAGCAAGTAAACATGCAAGGTGATATGAGTGTATGGAAGAGTTAGTTAAAGAGAGAGAGGGTTTAGTGGCTACCTATTGTAGTCCACAAGGTAAGAACACCAGTAGTATGGTGCTTACCCCTTCAAAACACCAACAAAGGGAACCTTTCTTTGGATCTTGGCTTTTAAGGTGTGTGTGTGAGGAGGGAGGTGAGTGTGTGTGTATGAGAGAGAGAGAGTCTCTATTTCTACAGAGTTTCCCCTCTTTTATTGATATCCTCCCAAAACTCTCCAAAAGTCATCCAAAATGATCAGCCATGCCTTGTATTTATAGGCAGGCTGATGGGAAGTTTCGTGTCGTCCGACAGAGGGAGTTAAACCATCTTAGTGTCGTCCTATGTTGGACGACAGCGTACAGCTTTTTGGCACAGTTGGGCCGAATGGATGGCAGGCCCAATGGGTTGAGTGGGCAATGGGATAATTGGACTCAGATTGCATTTTAGCAAATACATGAGCCCAAAAATCAATGAAAGTGGACCCAAAACATGAGTTCGGGTCTGGGTACCCAAAACATGAGTTCGGGTCAAAATGAGAAAGAAAGGCTCATTGGACTTTCTGAAAGGTTGCATCTGAGAGTTGTGGGACAAGATCAAGCAGTCAGTGCTGTTGCTGAAGCAGTGTTGAGGTCCAGAGCTGGGTTGGGAAGGGCACAGCAGCCCACTGGTTCGTTCCTCTTCTTGGGTCCCACAGGTGTTGGAAAAACTGAACTTGCCAAGGCGCTTGCTGAACAATTATTCGACGATGAGAAGCTATTGATTAGGATTGACATGTCAGAGTATATGGAGCAACACTCTGTTGCCAGACTGATTGGCGCTCCACCTGGGTAAGTACGTTTTCTTTTTCATCCAATTACGTAATTATGAATTTGTTTGTTCGATTGCTTAATATGGTCTTTTTTTTTATTCGAATGCAGTTAAGTTGGGCATGAAGAAGGCGGACAACTGACGGAAGCCGTGAGGTGAGAAGAAGGCAGTACAGTGTTGTGTTGTTTGATGAAGTAGAAAAAGCACACACTTCTGTTTTCAATACCCTTCTTCAGATTTTGGATGATGGAAGGTTGACCGATGGCCAGGGTCGGACTGTTGACTTCACCAACACCGTGATTATTATGACTTCCAACCTAGGAGCTGAGTATCTCTTAGCAGGTCTTACTGGCAAGACTCCAATGTTAGCTGCGCGGGAAATGGTGATGCAGGAGGTGAGTTAGGCGCACATTCTCTGCCTTCTCATACTGTTGTAGAGTCCTTTTTTTCTTTTTTCTTTTTTGAGTTTGATTGTTAAATACATTTGTATATAATAGGTGAGGAAACACTTCAAGCCTGAGTTGCTGAATCGCCTTGATGAAATTGTGGTGTTTGAGCCTCTTTCACATGATCAACTGAGGAAAGTTGCCAGACTTTTGATGAAGGATGTTGCAAGTCGCCTGGCCGAGAGGGGTATTGCCTTGGGGGTAACTGAAGCAGCATTAGATCTTATACTTGCTGAGAGTTATGATCCGGTTAGTATTATAAGTAGCATAATTTTTATTTTAAATTGGTTTTTTTTTATTACTTGATTTCTTAATCTATTACAATAGTAACTCTTGTAAAGTGAAACTTATTATTGGTGGGGATTGAACCCTTGACTTCCGTATAAAAATGTACACTTGAGGCTGTTTGGGCAAGAGTTTTTTGGCTTAACAGAATTTTGTGCTTTCTTTTTCTAGGTTTATGGTGCGAGACCGATTAGGAGATGGTTGGAAAGGAAGGTGGTGACGGAGCTGTCAAAGATGCTGGTGAAAGAAGAGATTGATGAAAATTCAACCGTTTACATAGATGCTGGGGTCAATGGAAAAGTGTTGACTTATAGAGTTGAAAAGAATGGAGGGCTTGTTAATGCAACAACTGGGCACAAGTCAGATATACTGATTGAGGTTCCAAATGGGGTTAGAAGCGAAGCTGCTCAGGCTGTGAAGAAGATGAAGATCGAGGAAATAGAAGATGATGACGAGATGGATGGGTAGAGTCTAGTAAAGAGGAATTGAGTGTTTTAGCGAACCCAGTAACGATCGTTAAGATTTTGAAGATTTCATTTTGTTTTGTGTAAATTTTGTGTAAATTTTGTCAGCAATTAAGTTAGGATGTTATTTTGAACTTTTGATGGGGTTGTGAATGTTAACATTATTACCTTATTATGTGAAAATTATCAAATCTACTTTTATTAATTGTCTATCTCTCATCAATTACAAATACAATTTTCAAATGTAATATTAAAATAATAATCCAAAACAATAACTATTTTGAATTAAATTTTAAATTTAGAGACAATTATTATTTTGGACTTCCGGTGAATATTTACATCTTGTAAACCATTAACTCCACAACTTTTAGGGTCTCATTGAATGAGTAATTCGAACTAAGAACACAACACAAATCAAAACACTGTTAGAGACCAAGTCAGGTTTGATTCTATCTCATGCCCTCGGGTGTGAGGGTAAGATCTCTGAGATATCATGAACAGATAATAAGACTTTGAATGTTTTAGTGTGTATGTGTGTGGGTGTTAGGGTTTGAATAATGTGACATACCTTGCCCTAAAGGACAAGGGAGAGTTTATAGTGTAGAAAGAGATTTGCTGGATACGATTTTAACCGTTGAGTATGTTTGTCTTTACATAGGACACGTGGCGAGCTTGGATAGGCAAGTACGAACAAAAGACACTGCTAATGTAGTGAATGTCGTTGAAAGGACAAAGAACAGAGAAGCAGGTGACACTTGGTTCGACGCTACAACGTGCGTAATGGTCGCCTGGATTTTAAAACGAGACGGAGGGAGTATTTCTTTGGGATGTTATTTTACAGTGTCCACTTTAACTTTCAGTAATTAGGTTACAACTATTATTTTTTGTTCATTTTCTTCTTCATATATGTTCAAAATAATGTTTTGAATGAATGATTAAACGGTCAAAATTACAATTTATAAAAAAAGGATTGTAGTGTGTTGTGCATTATAAAAAGACTAGTAAAAGCCCGTGTCCGAGGACACGTGGTATTTTTTTAATTAATAGTGAGGGCAAAATGGGAAATGGACAACTTAGTGAGGGTAAAATGGGAAAAAAAAACTTGTGACACTATTCATACAACTATTCATCCCACTTCCCTCATTTATACTATAGATTGTTTTGCGTTTCACTCCACGTACACTTAACAGTCGTTGTTGTAGGTAGTTCCATTTCCTTTGGGTGTATTTCTTTGATCCACGCATCACTTTCATTATTTTCCATCTTTCTCAATTACCCACTCGGGACAAAATAGGTCATTTTACCAAAATATTGATGCAAAAATTTGTTTTTTTTTTAATTAAAAGCATTTAAATTTCACTTTTATCCTCTATATTCTTATATCTGATTTTATTTTATTTTATTTCCTCGCCGCCAAAATAGTGTCGAGTTTGGCGCACATGTTAGAGAGGGATTTTGCGCTAAACCGGCGATGGCGGGGTGTTTGGCGCAACTCTTGGAGATGGCCTTACTATAGTTGACGTAGCGGAAGACTTTGATAGAGATTAATCACAGAATTTCGTTCGAGAAATTCAGCAATCAACCGTCAATTTTCGCTCGAGAAAACTGAAGAGTAAACACTCAAATTTTATTAATCAACAACTGAAATTCGGAATTACAATTAACCCTAATTATATAGTGACTCTAAGACTTGAAAAACAAGTCAAAAACTTCTCAAAATAACCCTAGTCTATATAGTAACCTAATCAATCAATAAAACCTTAAAATAAAGTCCTAATATACTTCTAATACCAAAAATATTACCTATTTAAAATAAATTCCGAAAATAATAAAATAATAACAAATAAAAATAGTTAAAATCAAATCCTAACTTGTCATAATAATTTCCCTTCATCATTCTCCCCTGCTTGAAGAAAATTCGTCCTCGAATTTTAAGTTTTGCTTGAATTGAAGCACTTGGAACTATTTGACGGACTTTAAATTTAGTACCACTCGCCATGATATCCATCCAGTCTGTCCATCCATTCATGAGAAAGTTCTCAATAATCATCTTTTTGAAGAACCAAGAATCTGAAGCATTAGAACTATCAACATTGAAAGGATCTTCGTAAGGATGACCAATGTCAAACTTCCACATCAATTTATCTTGTGAAGATTCAACGTCAACCATTGGTACACCCATATGATGAGATGTTGGTAATTGACAGATTTCACAATTACATTCATCATAAATAGGTGGTTTTGACCAATCGATGAAAAGTTCGGCAGTCACCGATTCGACGAAAGGCCACGAAATATCACCACCATCAGAATCCACCTCCCAGTCTCGCTGTCCGTTGCTGCCACCAGGTCTAGGCTGATTCCTCTGAGTCTGTTGATTGAACAAGTCGGTCATCCAGACCGTTAACTGTTCCATCAACAACTCCATACGTTGATCTATGATGGTTCCGATGCGTTCCTCCAGGACCGCTTCATCTCGCTAGTAGATCGCTTCCACAGTTTGTCTCTTCTGCCCCCGAACCATTCTTCTTGAATCGAACGACAGGCTCTGATACCAACTGACGTAGCGGAAGACTTTGATAGAGATTAATCACAGAATTTTGCTCGAGAAATTCAGCAATCAACCG
Source organism: Adenophora triphylla var. japonica (assembly GCA_022495995.1). NCBI lineage: Eukaryota > Viridiplantae > Streptophyta > Magnoliopsida > Asterales > Campanulaceae > Adenophora > Adenophora triphylla. Next base: position 1,907,405 of record JAFEMH010000004.1, read on the forward strand.
TCAATTTTCGCTCGAGAAAACTGAAGAGTAAACACTCAAATTTTATTAATCAACAACTGAAATTCGGAATTACAATTAACCCTAATTATATAGTGACTCTAAGACTTGAAAAACAAGTCAAAAACTTCACAAAATAACCCTAGTCTATATAGTAACCTAATCAATCAATAAAACCTTAAAATAAAGTCCTAATATACTTCTATTACCAAAAATATTACCTATTTAAAATAAATTCCGAAAATAATAAAATAATAACAAATAAAAATAGTTAAAATCAAATCCTAACTTGTCATAATAATTTCCCTTCATCAATAGTTAAGGATTGAAAAATGTGAATGATTCAATTCAAAACTTAAATATGCAGGAGGAAATAGCCGTACTAGTAGGCTCTCTTGCGAGTGCGGGGAAAGCGGCAGTGAATTTGAACCAACTACTGAGCGTGTGTACTACAAACGCCCTCGGGCGTGTGATGTTAGGGAAGAGAGTGTTCGGCGGCGGGACCGATGGGGCCGATTCAAGGAGATGGTGGTGGAGCTGATGGTTCTGGCTGGCGTTTTCAACATCGGCGATTTTATACCTGTACTTGATAGATTTGATCTACAAGGTGTGGTTGGGAAAATGAAGAAACTGCATGCGCGATTTGATTCGTTCCTTGACTCGATACTTGAGCAACACAAGATTGAAGGACGTGGTGGTGATTCAGGTAAACACATGGACTTGTTGAGTACATTAATTTCGCTCAAGGATGATTTTGATGGAGATGGGGAGAAGCTTACTGAAATTAAAGCTCTTTTTTTGGTAATTAATCAACTCTCTAATTTACAATTTATTTCTCTTTTTACAATTTTTTTGGTCTGAATAAATGCAATGTTTTTTTAACACTTCCTGTTGGTGATTTTAGTATCATCAACTTATTTTATTGTAATGGTGATTTACTAAGAGATCAATGTGATTCGTATTAGACTCGGATACGAGTAAGGGAAAGTGTGGAGTACACACTCGTTTGAGCTAAAACGAAGTCAACCTCGATAAAGAAGTAAAAGTTAAAGGGTAGCACATTTTGCTGATGTGCTCGGCCGAGCAGAGTCCTTGACTCGGCCGAGCAGAGCTTAGCAAATTGGCCAAAGTTTCTGGAGTGTCTTGCTCGGCCGAGGCTTGTGCCTGCTCGGCCGAGCGATGGCTAACATGGCCGTGCGGTTCATAAGACACGGCCGTGCGGCTTGGCGAGAATTTCATTAGACATGTGTGCTCGGCGAGCGAGTCCCTTGACTCGGCCGAGCGGTTCTGACAGTGCCAGTTCAAACCGAAAAGTCACATCTCTTGGCTAAAGTCATGTCTTTTGGTTATACCTTTTAACTAATACCTCTCCATCTGTATATATACAGAGATTGATCTCAGTTGTACATACATGAAAAACACAAGAGTGAATTACAACAATATAACGAAAGCAAACAATTCTCAAGGTTTTGATTTGTTCTCTTTGCCTAGAAAACAAATTGCGTGATTGTCTTATCCCAATAAGGATTTCGTGTAACCCAGGCAATAAGGGTCGAAATACTTTATTCGGAAAGTGGATTATACACGATTCAATCACATATCCGGCCTCAGTATCAAGATCAAGACCCTATATTTCCCCTACAAACGAATAAAGTATTTGGTGATACTCATGGCGGGTGGAAGTACTTTGAAGGAGATGACGAACAAGTTTGGAAAGCTAGACAAATTTGAAGGACAAGATTTCCGGCGTTGGCAGAAGAAGATGCACTTCCTTTTAACAACATTAAAGGTGGTGTATGTTCTTTCTACCCCTATTCCGGAATTGCTTGAAGATGACAACTTGGAGGCAATCAGACGTAGATCAAAGTGGGAAAACGACGACTACATCTGCAGAGGACACATATTAAACGGTATGTCTGATTCTCTCTTTGACATCTATCAAAATGAGGAATGCACCAAAGAGTTATGGGATTCTCTTGAATCCAAGTACATGGCGAGGATGCTTCTAGTAAGAAGTTCCTTGTGAGTAATTTTAATAATTACAAGATGGTCGATTCAAGACCTGTCATGGAACAGTTCAATGAACTCCTTAGAATCCTTGGACAATATACACAACACGGGTTGAAGATGGATGAGTCAATATCGGTTTCAAGTGTGATTGATAAGTTGCCTCCCTCCTGGAAGGATTTCAAACACACTTTGAAACATGGTAAAGATGATCTGTCTTTGGTTCAACTTGGTAGTCACTTGCGCATAGAGGAATCTCTTAGGGCGCAAGAGGATGACAAAGGCAAAGGAAAGGAAGTTGCTGGACCCTCGATCAATATGATTGATGAGGGTGGAAACAATAAAAACAAAGGAAAGAAACGTAGTTTCAATGACAATGGTTCTGGTTCCAACAAGAAGCCTAAATTGGCATGTTGGAAGTGTGGCAAATCTGGTCACTTTAAGAAGGATTGTCGTGTTGGAAATAACAAGTATAGCGCAAGCACCAGTGGTTTGGGAAAGGGGTCTAAGGACCATTCTGAAGACCAAGGATGATGCTATTGCGTGGTGGATTGATTCCGGTGCCACAACTCATGTTTGTAAAGATCGTTATTGGTTTAAGACATATGAACCAATGGAAGACGGATTTGTTCTTTACATGGGTGATGACCATTCCGCTCCTATTCAAGGAAAAGAAGTGTGGTGTTGGAATTCAGTTCGGGAAAAACTATTTCTTTGTTTAATGTATTGTATGTACCAAAACTTCGTAAGAATTTGATTTCTGGTCCTGTCTTGAACAAGTGTGGATATAAACAAGTTTATGAATCCGATAAGTATATCTTATCAAAGTCGGGTGTATTTGTAGGGTTTGATTATTATAATAATGGGATGTTTATGTTGAATTTAAATAAAATTCCTAGTTCTATTTATATGATTTCTTCTGTTGTTATCAATTCTTCATAATGGCATGCTCGGTGGAAAATGTAATATTTCGAAAGGCTTTCAATTCTTAATGTAAGATTATCCCATTTTTGAACATAGCCACCATCATTAGATGCGTTGTGAGTTTGTTCAAATGCATAGCCACGCATTTAATAATGTGTTGTGAGTATGCGGATCTACTTGCTTTGGTTGCATATTTATTCACCATTAAGTTAAGAATTGATAAGTATTTCGGCTGAATCTCAAATGAATGATCATTTGATTGAGGTACCAAGTGAGACACTCGAACCTCGTAAAAGTAAAAGAGCAAGAAAAGCTAAATCATATGGTTTTGATTTTCAACTATATTTAGTTATGGGATCAAGAGATCAAATTGAATCTCAATACTCTTACTGTTATAGTATAGAGGAGGATCCAAGAACCTATGATGAAGCAATAAAATCTCGAGAGGCTGGTTTTTGGAAAGAAGCCATCGATGATGAGATTGGTTCTATTGTGGAAAATAATACATGGGTATTGTCTGATTTACCACCAGGCTGTAAACCTTTGGGGTGCAAATGGATCTTCAAAAAGAAGATGAAAGTCGATGGAACTATCGACAAGTTTAAAAGCTCGATTGGTAATCCAAGGCTTTAGACAAAAGGAAGGGATCGATTACTTCGATACCTATGCACCGGTTGCTCGTATCACTACTATTAGATTTCGATAGCTTTGGCGGCTATTCGGAATCTATTGATCCATCAAATGGATGTCAAAACGGCATTCTTAAATGGTGATTTGGAAGAAGAAGTGTATATGAAGCAACTTTGAAGGATTTGTTATGCCGGGTAATGAGCATAAGGTATGTAAGTTAATTAAGTCATTGTATGGGCTGAAGCAAGCACCTAGCGGTGGCATCAAAAATTTGATGAGGTTGTTTTGTCGAATGGTTTTGTATTAAATCGGTCACAAATGTGTATATAGCGAGATTTGATGAATCCGGTAAAGGTGTAATCATCTGTCTATATGTAGATGACATGTTGATTTTTGGCTGACCAAAATGTAGTTGATAAAACTAAGAAGTTTTTGTCATCAAAGTTTTCGATGAAGGACATGGGAGAAGCCGATGTAATTCTTGGTATAAAGATTAAACGGATGAACAAGGGAATTGCAATATCACAATCTCATTATATTGAGAAAATTCTCAAGAGGTTTAATTGTGATAATTGTTCTAAAGTTAGTACTCCCATGGATCCCTCTTGAGAAACTTGTATCAAATCTTGGTAAACTGTGTCACGGCTCGAATACTCAAAAGCCATTGGCGATTTGATGTATGCTATGACGGGCACTCGACACGATATTGCTTATGCAATTGGAAGATTGAGCAGGTTCACTAGTAATCCTAGTAGACAGCATTGGCATGCTATAACAAGGGTGTTCAAGTACTTAAAAGGTACTATGGACTATGGTTTGTGTTATAGTGGACATCCTTCTATATTAGAAGGTTATACCGATGCTAGTTGGATCAACCAAGAAGATTCATCTTCTACTAGTGGTTGGGTGTTCTTGCTTGGAGGAGGTGCCATTTCTTGGGCTTCCAAAAAGCAGACATGTATTACACATTCTACAATGGAATCTGAGTTTGTAGCATTGGCTGCTGCTGGAAAAGAAGCGGAGTGGCTTCGGAACTTGATATATGAGATTCCATTATGGCCAAAACCGATATCACCAATGTCTATCCATTGTGATAGTGCTGCCACCTTGGCTAGGGCCTATAGTCAAATTTATAATGGCAAGTATAGACACTTGGGTGTCAGACATAGTATGATTCGGGAGTTAATCATGAATGGTGTGATATCAGTTGAATTTGTTCGGTCGCAACAAAATTTGGCCGACCACTTGACGAAGGGGTTAGCCAGAGACTTGGTAAATAAGTCTGTAATGGGAATGGGATTAAAGTCCATTTAATCCTCTAATTGTGAGATACCCAATTCCCTTCTAATACAACGTTAGAAGCTTGAATTCAATGTGGAAAGCTCGCAGTCGGAGATTGGAACACATGTTATTATCTTTCCCAAGGTATGTGTTCAGACCTGCAAGTAAAGGTTAGGTTGAAGAATATCTTCTTAATAGTTCCTTTGAAAAATTGCAAATGCAGGTGCAAGATTAAAAGGAACTACCTATGTGGACATGAAGTTTTACCGCTTCAAGAAGCTAGGACTTGGCTTCCTATATGTTCACTATTGGATATGGACACATGGCTTGTAATAGTGTCAAGATTAAACAAAGAGAATTGTACTGAACTTATGTGTATAGTATCTTCAGGTATTCATATGAGTTGACGGGTTCAATCGTTACGACACCCCGATTCTCGAGTATTTGAAATGTGTATTATACTAAGATGAAAATTCAATCACAAGACATTTTCATTTATGCATTCGTTTGATTCGTTATTTATAAAAGGTTAGTAAATCAAAGGATTACATTAAAATGGTGGGGATTTGTTGGTGATTTTAGTATCATCAACTTATTTTATTGTAATGGTGATTTACTAAGAGATCAATGTGATTCGTATTAGACTCGGATACGAGTAAGGGAAAGTGTGGAGCACACACTCGTTTGAGCTAAAACGAAGTCAACCTCGATAAAGAAGTAAAAGTTAAAGGGTAGCACATTTTGCTGATGTGCTCGGCCGAGCAGAGTCCTTGACTCGGCCGAGCAGAGCTTAGCAAATTGGCCAAAGTTTCTGGAGTGTCTTGCTCGGCCGAGGCTTGTGCCTGCTCGGCCGAGCAGTAAGAACAACACGGCCGTGCAGTTCATAAGACACGGCCGTGCAGCTTGGCAGAATTTCATTAGACATGTGTGCTCGGCCGAGCGAGTCCCTTGACTCGGCCGAGCAGTTCCTGAACAGGTGCCAGTTCAAACTGAAAAGTCACATCTCTTGGCTAAAGTCATGTCTTTTGGTTATACCTTTTAACTAATACCTCTCCATCTGTATATATACAGAGATTGATCTCAGTTGTACATACATGAAAAACACAAGAGTGAATTACAACAATATAACGAAAGCAAACAATTCTCAAGGTTTTGATTTGTTCTCTTTGCCTAGAAAACAAATTGCGTGATTGTCTTATCCCAATAAGGATTTCGTGTAACCCAGGCAATAAGGGTCGAAATACTTTATTCGGAAAGTGGATTATACACGATTCAATCACATATCCGGCCTCAGTATCAAGATCAAGACCCTATATTTCCCCTACACTTCCCACTCACATAAATGTCGCATATGGTCAACTAATAAGTTTACCTTTGATCAACATTTAATGCTAAATTATTTATTTTCATGAAAATTTAAAAATTGTTATGAATAATGTTACTATTTATTTACCAATAACCACTTTCAAGACAGAAAATAATCATTTTTAAAACTTTTTTTTGATTAAAGTATTTTAGCAAAACTTTGGATCTACCTTATAAATTACCATTATTGGACTAACTAATTAATTGTTGTGACAGAACATGTTTGTTGCGGAGACCGACACATCATCAAGTACTATTGAATGGGCTTTAGCAGAACTGATCCGGCATCCAAAAATCTTAGCCCAAGCTCAACAAGAGCTAGACAAAGTAGTTAGTCAAGAAAGGCTCGTAACCGAAACCGACCTCTCAACTAACTTATTTCCAAGCCATCATAAAAGAAACCTTCCGGCTTCACCCATCCACCCCACTCTCCCTTCCTTGAATGGCCTCCGAAAGTTGTGAAATCAACGGTTACTTCATCCCAAAAGGCTCAACACTTCTGGTTAACGTTTGGGCCATTGCCCGTGACCCAAATGTATGGGCCGACCCACTAGAGTTTCGGCCCGAGCGGTTTCTACAGGGTGGCGAAAAGGCTAATGTGGATGTTAAGGGGAACGATTTTGATGTGATACCGTTTGGTGCGGGACGGAGAATTTGTGCGGGATTGAGCCTTGGGCTAAGGATGGTTCAATTGGTGACCGCGACTTTGGTCCATTCATTTGATTGGGAATTGGCTGATGGGGAGAAGCCTGAGGAGCTTAAATTGGAAGAAGGGTATGGGTTGACTTTACAAAGGGATAAACCATTGAAGGTTCATCCAAGGCCTAGATTAGTTCCACATGTTTATAAAGCCTAGATGAGCAATTTGTAATGTGGTTTAGGGCCTAAAAGGAGAGGTGATGTGACCAAATGGCCTTTATGCATATGTTATTAAAGTCCAAGATAATTTGTAATTGTTTTATGGCCCAAAATATGAGCCGATGTGACCCAATGGCCCTTAATGTTTTGATATATTTTCTAGTGGTTAGCGGAAAATGAGGAAATAAAAGAAATTATGATATGGTTTATTAAAAAATAAACTAGTGCTATACACCCGTGCGTTAAATGCATAATAAAAAAAGTTTTTAGTTTCCATAAAGGTCATAAAACATAAAGCTCATAAAATTGCAACACTCTTATTGTATATAAATCACCAACTTCATAGTACAAGGAAATAGACTCATAGGTATATTTGAGCAAGTACTAAATATATGAGCCAACAACCATTCTCGAACCAGATATAACTCATGCTATGCCATGGAATCAATCTTAGCCATGCTTGTAAGATGCTTATAAAGATGATGCATTGTTGGCCTTGCTTGTGGATTGGCATTTAAACAATCCCTTGCCATTATTAGAATGGATATCACCACCTTCTCGATTTCGGGTGACAGAGGTGGAAGACGTTGATCGACCATGTCATTGGATAATATCTCCTCTGCCGATGAAGATAAAATAGAAGTAATAAGATCACCGGGGTGCTCTCCTTTAATTACTTCTAGTGCCAACACTCCAAAGCTATAGACATCACATTTCTCTGTTACCTTCATTGTATAAGCAAACTCTACAAAAAAAAAAAAAACATGCCCACATTAATGTTTCCATCAGTATAATATTAGTATAAAAGAAAAAAAGAAAAAATAATAATAAATCAACAGTACCTGGTGCAATGTATCCATATGTGCCAGCAAGTGCAGTTAGGTTGGATGAGTCTAACTTTAGGAGCTTGGAAATACCGAAATCTGAAACACGAGCCTCATACTCAGAGTCAAGCAGAATATTTTTGCTTGATATATCCCGATGCACAATTGGGGGTGTGCAATCGTGGTGCATATAAGACAAAGCCCGAGCAACACCCTTAATGATATTCACCCTCTTAAACCAGTCTAGCAACTGAGCCAGGTCTTTTCTGCTCAACATGGCAGCAAGACTGCCCCTTTCAATGAACTCATAAATCAGTAATGAGTGTATGGAATGGGAACAAAATCCATGAAGTTTCACAATGTTACGGTGCCTTATTTCTGTCAATGCTCTCACCTCATTTAGAAAAGATCTTCGATCGGCGGGCGATCGAAGAGGATGAATGGAGTTTTTTAACAGCAACTGTATGATTAGGCTGTAGACATGCCTTGTACACAATTCCATGTGCCCCTTCTCCAATACAATGCTCCTCGTCAAAATTGTTGGTGGCATTTAAGATTTCCTCATACACTGCTCTACCATCAAAAGTTGTTATAGCAAAAAGATCGATGGTTTCTGTACTAGTGTTGCTTACTTCAGTTCGCTGCCTTCTTCTTCTATAAATGATGAAAATCCCGAATAATGCACTTAGAAGGAAAGATGCTCCGAGAATGGGGAGTATGATGAGAAGAATGGTGTGGTTGTGGTGGTTCTCTTTCAAACTTTTACAAGATTTGAACCCAGTAAGGTTTCCACATAACCCTTTGTTGCCTTGTAATATGGAAGCATTCAGAAAGACCTTGTTGTTTGGAATGGGACCCTGCAAATCATTATAGGATACATCAACTTCAAGCAGCGAATGCATATCGTCAAAAGCCTGGGGAATGGAACCAGAGAGTTGATTGTGGGAAAGATTTAGCTTCTCCAAGCTCTGCATCCCTTGAATTTCTGGTGGAATCTTCCCTGTGAGCGAGTTATGACTCAAATCAAGTACCCCCAGAAGTTTTAACTGAGTTATATAAACTGGTATAACATCTGTAAAGTTATTGGTTGACAAGTCCAAGTGATACAACGGTGACAAATCCCCAAGATTTGCTGGAACCAACCCACTCAATTGGTTTTCTGAGAGATCCAAATACAAAAGTTCTTTTAGTGATCCAAGCTCTTTTGGTATTGCGCCAGAAAGTTGGTTTCCACCCAACTCAAGTTCCAGCATATGAGTCAATTGACCAATTTCATTTGGAATCTCCCCAACTAAATAGTTTGAAGAAAGATCGACTTTTTGCAGTTGAGTTGCCATTCCGAGCTCTGGGGGTATACTACCACCGACATTGTTGCCTCCTGTCTTCAGGCTGGACAAGTTTCTGCAATTACCCAATTCGGGAGGAATGGAACCAGAAAGATGATTGTACTCCAAAATGAGACCACTTAAGGAACTTAGGTTACCAAATGATGCAGGGATTTGACCCGTGAGTCTATTGCTGTGAAGTACTAGGACTTGAAGTGATCTTAATTTCCCAAGTTCAGAGGGAACTGAACCAGATAATTGATTCATGCCTAGGTTCAAGAATTTTAAGCTTTTCAAACTCTCAAAAGTTGATGGAATAATACCTGTTAATGAGTTGCTTCCAATATTTAATTCCATAAGAGTTGAGAGATTTCCCAATTCAGGAGGAATGGAACCAGAGAGTTGATTATCAGACAAAATAAGGAGACTTAGGGAACTTAGGTTACCAAATGATGCAGGGATTTGACCCGTGAGTCTATTGCTAACAAGTTCTAGGTCTTGAAGTGATCTTAATTTCCCAAGTTCAGAGGGAACTGAACCAGATAATTGATTCATGGATAGTTGCAAGAGCGTTAAGCTTTTCAAATTCCCATAAGTGGATGGAATAATACCTGTTAATGAGTTGTTGGAAATATCTAATTCTATAAGAGTTGAGAGATTTCCCAATCTGGGAGGAATGGAACCAGAAAGATAATTATCATACAATCCGAGTCTACTTAGGGAACCTAGATTAGCCAATGATGTAGGGATTTGACCCGTGAGTCTATTGCTGGAAAGGTCTAGGGTTTGAAGTGATCTTAATTTCCCAAGTTCAGAGGGAACTGAACCAGATAATTGATTCATGGATAGTTGCAAGAGTGTTAAGCTTTTCAAACTCTCAAAAGTTGATGGAATAATACCTGTTAATGAGTTGGTGTCAATGTCTAATTCCATAAGAGTTGAGAGATTTCCCAATTCAGGAGGAATGGGACCAGAGAGTTGATTATCAAACAAAGAAAGATGAATTAGGGAATTTAGGTTACCAAATGATGCAGGGATTTGACCTGTTAATGAGTTGTTGGAAATCACTAATTCCGTAAGAGTTGAGAGATTTCCCAATCCGGGAGGAATGGAACCAGAAAGATAATTATCATACAAAGAAAGATAACTTAGGGAACTTAGGTTACCAAATTCAGGAGGAATGGGACCAGAGAGTTGATTATGATACAAAAAAAGACCACTTAGGGAACTTAGGTTACCAAATGATGCAGGGATTTGACCCGTGAGTCTATTGCTGGAAAGTGATAGGACTTGAAGTGATCTTAATTTCCCAAGTTCAGAGGGAACTGAACCAGATAATTGATTCATGCCTAGGTTCAAGAACGTTAAGCTTTTCAAACTCTCAAAAGTTGGTGGAATAATACTTGTTAATGAGTTGTTGGAAATACCTAATTCTGTAAGAGTTGAGAGATTTCCCAATTCAGGAGGAATGGGACCAGAGAGTTGATTATCATACAAATAAAGACGACTTAGGGAACTTAAGCTACCTAAAGATGAAGGGATTTGACCTGAAATCTCATTTGTGCCAAGATGAAAGTGAGTAAGATTGGGGAAAAATGAGAAAGAGAAATGGTCAAGTGTACCTTTCAAACTCGACATACTTAGTTCCAATCCGGTCACACTCCCATCAGCATTGCACGAAACTCCGTACCAAGTACATGGGATATTCAGCGCACTTTTACTTGCTTTGGTATGCAAATTGGTGGGAGATGATGGAAGAGCCCATGAAGATAGGCGGGAAGTGTTGTAGCTTTCAAGGCTGGCTTTCCATTTCAAGAGAGCATTTGCTTCTTGTGCAGAAGCAGACACCACAAGGGAATACATCAAGAATGTTATAAGGTATATAAAACATATTAGGGTAAGAAAGAAGGGATTTTTCATGGTTACCATTAAACAAATAGTTCCGTTTTTGATGTACAAAACTAACAGCTCCAATCGAGATCATATATAGTTGCAAAAATGTTTATGCATTTAGAGTAGTGCAAAGACTTTGAGGAATAGTAGTGAGTCAACTTCATTGTGGTTCCTCAGCTACTTAAGAAAATGGGGACCATAAGGAAACGAGGAGAGACTTAGTCCTCTTGATGATACAACTGTCTTAAAGACAGGAGGGACCAAATTAAAAGACGTGTGCCCAAAAAACTTGGGGAGGGACCAAATTAGAAGACTTGTTCCCAAAAGACTGTGAATGGACAAAACTAAAAGACCTGTCCAAAGCAGATCACAAACTTGCTACAAGTCAGTGATATTTATCCCCTTAAATTATTGTTTTAGGAGAATTCAAATAAAATTTTGCTTACTCCCCCCGTTATATAATGAATGTCGTGCTTTTTTTTATGTTCAGTCTTAAAATAATTATCGCATATCTAAATAAGTAAATAATCATAGTGCAAATTTACCATAGTACAAACATTGCGCAAAGACAATTATATGCTTTTGTTTGATGTACTGTTTGTGTAAGGACAATACTAAAAGACCTGTCCATAGCATATCACAAACTTGTTGGAAATTTGGTTTTGGAAAATTGGCGTATGACAAAAAATTACATGTAGTATCATTTTTCGTAAGTGAAAATAAGTTGCATAATTGTAATCTACATTTTAAGTATATTAAAATGATATATTTTTTCTCAAAACCAATTTTGGGTGAATGAGAAATTAATATTGGAAGTATGCTACTTGGTGTTGTAAGTCAAAGAGTTTAATTGATAAAGAAAGGACATTTTTGGTTTCAAGAGACACCAAATTATGTGAAAGATGTGTTGGATCAAGAGATTAATATGTTTGATAAACATATTATCACTTTTGAGTCCTAAAACCTAACTTTGTTAGTTTTCCGTTAGAAAAAATAGCGAAAAGACATGTCTATATGTTATATTTAACGAAAAGACATGACTTTCTGTTAGAAATTTAACTGCAACTGCCAGAATCTGTTAGAAATTTAACAGTAACCGCCACTTTCCGTCAGAAAGTTCGCAAAAATGCCACCTACTATCAGAAACTTAACAGAACTGTCAGAAATTAACAGGATTCGCGTATTTCAGTTAAATATTTAACGAATCAGACTGTTTTGGACTGATTTTCAGTTTCAAGGCTAACGGATGTGTCCTTTGCTTGGATGAAATAGATTCAATGTATCTATACTTATGTCTTTTGTCATAAAAGACACCATAACTCTTTATTTACTATGGATAGACCCTCCTTGTTTGTCATTTATAATTCATTCGAATCCCATTCACAATTTAGAATGACTCAAGAGGCGTTCAGCAATACAAATTGATTAAGACGTGGATGAAGGCCAAATTGAACTCTTTATTAGAAATTTGTTTCTGTAACTAACTCGCGCATTCATGTAGGTGTGGGTTTGAAGTTCTTATACTGCCTAAGATAAGAATGACTCTAAAAAACTCAAAAGACTTGATAAATATGAAGATAAGTCAAATTTCGGATAAATCTGTCCCATTGACTGCTCTTCGGTAAAACAACCATAACTATTTCTAGAAAATTCCGTACGCCGATCCGAAAGATGCGTTGGAAAGAAGGGATTTTTCATGACTACCATTAAACAAATTGTTCTGTTTTGGTGTACAAAACTAATGGTTCTGCAAAAATGTTTATGTGTTTAGAGTACTGCAAAGACTTTGAAGAATAGTAGTGAGTCTACTATTGTGGAAGACTTGGAATTCTATGAAGATTATGCTTATGGTGCCCCATCTACTTAAGAAAATGGAACTAGACCCAAGGGAATAATCAAGAAATAGCATTAAAATCAAACTATTGAAGGAAAATGGGGAATTAAGAGCCTAACAATTTCTTATAAGACTATTATTATTATTCTGATTTTTGCGTGTATTATTGGTATGGAAACTATAAGAAAAAGAAAAGAAAGATTTATACAAATTAGAAGTCACTAACTAAAATGATTTATATTTTGAAACAAATGAAAAAAATATAAAATGCCATACAATGGGTCCCATCTTAGATTCTATATTTCAGAATGAAAATTTAAATTTTGAAACCTACTTACGCCTACAACATATATGAATCCTAAAGCTTTCATCATTTTCCCAAAGAACAAGCTTTGTCAAAAAATTCCTAGTTTGAACCTCATTGTGTAATTAATGAATGAATTTGATAACAACAGTATACTCTAGGTACACCAGAACTGAAATTTTTTGAACTTCATTGTGAAGACTTGGAATTCTATGAAGATTATGCTTATGTGATTCCTCTGCTACTTAAGAAAATGGGAACCATAAGGAAATGAGGAGAGACTTAGTCCTCTTGATGATAAAACTGTCTGAAAGACTTGTGAATGGACAAAACTAAAAGACCTATCCATAGCAGATCATTAACTTGCAGGTCTACTTGACACAGCAAGTGAAAAATACATGTTCTTGTTTTCTTTTACCAGCACCAAAGTTGTGGTGCGGAGTAAAATTTTGAAGTCAATTCGACCTCCCATCTCCGTTGTACAAAACTAACAGTTCCAATCGAGATCATTTATAGTTGCAAAAATGTTTATGCGTTTAGAGTAGTGCAAAGACTTTTGAGGAATAGTAGTGAGTCAACTTCATTGTGAAGACATGGAATTCTATGAAGATTATGCTTATGTGGTTCCTCTGCTACTTAAGAAAATGGGGACCATAAGGAAATGAGGAGAGACTTAGTCCTCTTGATGATACAACTGTCTGAAAGACCGGAGGGACCAAATTAAAAGACGTGTGCCCAAAAAAATTGGGGAGGGACCATATTAGAAGACTTGTGGTTCCTCAGCTATTGATGATACAACTGTCTGAAAGACTTTGAGGAATAGTAGTGAGCCAACTTCATTGTGAAGACTTGGAATTCTATGAAGATTATGCTTATGTGGTTCCTCAGCTATTTAAGAAAATGGGGACCATAAGGAAATGAGGAGAGACTTAGTCCTCTTGATGATACAACTGTCTGAAAGACCGGAGGGACCAAATTAAAAGACGTGTGCCCAAAAAACTTGGGGAGGGACCAAATTAGAAGACTTGTGGTTCCTCAGCTATTGATGATACAACTGTCTGAAAGACTTTCAGGAATAGTAGTGAGTCAACTTCATTGTGGTTCCTCAGCTATTTAAGAAAATGGGGACCATAAGGAAACGAGGAGAGACTTAGTCTTCTTGATGATACAACTGTCTGAAAGACTGGAGGGGAAATGAGGAGAGACTTAGTCCTCTTGATGATACAACTGTCTGAAAGACTGGAGGGGAAATAAGGAGAGACTTAGTCCTCTTGATGATACAATTGTTCCTCAGCTATTTAAGAAAATGGGGACCATAAGGAAACGAGGAGACTTAGTCCTCTTGATGATACAACTGTCTTAAAGACCGGAGGACCAAATTAAAAGACGTGTGCCCAAAAAACTTGGGGTGGGACCAAATTAGAAGACTTGTTCCCAATAGATTTGTGAATGGACAAAATTAAAAGACCTGTCCAAAGCAGATTACAAACTTGCTACAAGTCAGTGATATTTATCAGAAACTATAAGATAAAGAAATGAAGAAGAAGATTTATGGAAGACTTCCAGAGTGGAAAACTCAATTTTATTATTGAAAACGTATGAATATTTATACAAATTAGAAGTCACTAACTAAAATGATTTATATTTTGAAACAAATGAAAAAGATATAAAATGCCATATAATGGATCCCATCTTAGATTCTATATTTCAGAATGAAAATTTAAACTTTGAAACCTACGTACGCCTACAACATATATGAATCCTAAAGCTTTCATCATTTTCCCAAAGCACAAGCTTTGTCAAAAAATTCCTAGTTTGAACCTCATGTTTTGTGTAATTAATGAATTTGATAACAACAGTATACTCTGTTGAGAGTCAACACCGACTCTAGATTTATCTAGAATTCTAGAGCTTTCTAGAATGTTCTACCGACTCTAGATTTATCTAGAAAATTCGAGAGCTTTAGAATGTTGTACTAACCCCTCTTTTAGAAGATAGAAGAAGGCTCCAGATAAAGAAGAAAAGAGAAGCTTCCATACTTGAGAGAGGAGCCCAAATGGGATGGAAGTTTCTGGAGAGTTGGGGGTGATTCCTTAAGCAACTTAGGATGAGTATAAATAGGGAATTGACTTCCCCAATTTGTGTACTCGTGAGTTAGAGTCCAGAGAATAAGAATTGAGTGTAAGGCTCCTAGTGTGAGCTACAATCTAGTGTGGTGAGTGTATTAGTGTGTGCAAAGAAAGCACTTGTACTTTGTCCATTGTAAGTAATTGTGTAGTAATAATAATAATAGTGTTTATTATTATTACTTGTTGTTCGTCAATTCTGGTACCGAAAATCAACAATTTGGTATCAGAGCGGTACGACCCGGGATCGCGGGACCGTTGTTGAGGCGTTGTTCGGGATCATTGCAGGTGCACAGTAGGAGAGTAGGAGACTATGAAGCTCGTGGCGGGAGACCAGGCTTACTTGGTGACGTGCACGCAGGCAATACCAAGTTACGATGGTAGATCCGGCAAGCGCATTTGGTGGAGTCAGGAGACTCAACAATGGCAATTATAAGTATTGGCGAACGTGTATACAGTCGTACTTATAAGGACAAGAGTTATGGAATGTCGTGGGTGGTAGTGAGACCACGCCACCGGAAAAGGAGGACACTCAAACATTCCGAAAATGGAAAGCAAAATCCGGGAAGGCCATGTACGCGCTAAATATTAGCGTCGAGGACGAACTTTTGGAGCATGTCGAGGATGCACAAACTCCAAAAGAGATATGGGATACATATGCAACGTTATTTTCGAGGACTAATGAGGCTCGTCTCCAGACGCTCGAGAATGAGCTAATGTCGACTACGTAACAAAATCTAATGGTAAGTCAATATTTTCATAAAGTTAAATCTTTATGTCATGAGATCTCGAAGTTAGATCTAGACTCAAAGATTAACGAGCAAATAATGAAGAGGATAATCATCCATGGGTTGCAACCTGAGTTTAAGGGGTTAGTTACGGCAATTCGTGGTTGGCCACACAACCATATCTTTTAGAGTTAAAGAGTTTGCTGGCCAGCCAAGAAATGCTAGACAAACATACATCTAGGCCTTCAACGCCAAAACCAATGGATTCAGAGGAAGCACTCTTTAGCCACCGAGGTCGCGGAAGGCAACAATGACGTGTTGTTGTGAGATGGAAACAGAAAGATGAGATCCAAGATGAGCATGAAGGCCTGAGGTACAAAGGATGCTCTCACGCAGGGGAAGCAAAACCGAAAAATAAAGATGATTCTCGACTTGATGAGTGGAGACGAAACAATGAATGTTACAAATGCGGTCGTAAAGTGCATTTCCTAAAGGATTGTCCATTCAGGAAGAAAGTTGTCGAAGGAAATACAGTTACCAATTAAGATCTCTATGATAATGAAGAAGAATTGGACATGGAAGCTTCCTTCACAGATGTAAGGATTCATAAAGACGACCCAAAAGAGGAAGAATGGTTTGAGGACCACGCCTACCCAGTTACTACCGAAGAATGTTGGATTGATGACAACGTGGAAAGCGAAGAAGAGATTGACATTGACGAAGGTTGATGCACTACTAGAAACTGTCTTTAGCGACGGAATTACCAGCGGCAGAATTGTTCCGTCGCTATATAGCGGCGGAAATTACACTATAGCGACGGAATAAATTTGACGGCGATATTACCGACGGAATTTAATTTCGCCGCTGTGTTCCGTCGCTAAAAATGAATATTCCTCGAATATTCGTTTCATTACCGCCACTAAATTGGTGCCTATTTTACTGACGGAAATTTCCGTCGCTATTGCTTTCTCAGCGGCGGAATTAATCCGTCAGTGGCAATTAAATATTTTTTAATTTTTTTAATTTACCCAGCGACGGAATAATTCAGTCGGTTATAAATTAATTTTGTTTTTTATTTTTTTTAATTTATCAGCGACGGAATTGTTCCGTCGGTGATTATAGCATTTAATTTTTAATCGACGGAATTATTCCGTCGGTGATTATAACATTTAATTTTTAATTATTTTTGATTTATCAGCGACGGAATTATTCCGTCGGTGATAATTTAATTCAATTTACAATTTTTTTTTAGAACTAATTAACAAAATAACTAACTGAAAACGTTAAAAAATTAACTGGAAACGTTAAAAAATTTACTGGAATTTCAAAAAACTAACTGAAATTTTGAAAAATTAACTGAAAACGTTAAAAAACCGACTGAAATTCTAAAAAACTAACTGGAAATGTTAAAAAACTGACTGGAATTTCAAACGGTTATAACCGATAAAATAACCGGCGGTTATAACCGCCGGTTAGTCGGTTTGAAAAATCTGTAACCTTAACTGAACTAGTTAAACGTTGGTTTCGGTTAATCCGGTTACGGTAAAACCGGTTAATGGGTTTGACCCGTTTGTTGACCGGTTAAAAACTGCCGGTTAGCCGATTCCGATTAGATTTTGGACACGCCTAGGGTATAAGTATATGAGATTTGAGATTAAAGATTTAGGGTTTAGGATGGGGTTAGGGTTAGAGTTTAGGGTTTAGGGGTATAAAGTATATGATTTAGGGTTAGGGGTTGTGGTATAAGTATATGATATTTGAAATTTAGGGTTTAGGGTTTAGGGGTATAAGTATATAATTTAGGGTTTAGGGTACCCCTAAACCCTAAATCATATTTATTTATGTCGGTGTTAATTTGATTTTTTTTAATTTGTTTAGCTCTATTTTTTTATTTTAATTTATGATTTATTTATTTCTCAAAAATAATATTTATTGACTTATATTTATTTTTTTGAGAGTAATTTGTTATATTTTATTTAAAATAATTTTCATGTTTTATATAAATAAAAATAATGATATTTATTAAATTAAAATTAATTAACATCTACCGGCGGAATAATTCTGTCGCTGATAGTTAATTCTACCGATGGAATTAAAATCCGCCGCTGAAATTAATATCTACCGGCGGAATTATTCCGTCACAGTGTTTAAATATAAATAGAAATTAACCCTCCCCCAAAATCGTTTACACCCTAATCTCTCTCTCTCCTTAAACAAAACAACGATCTCTCATCTCTCTCTCTTCCCTCACGGTCACACCGCCACCGTCCACCCTCTCCACACCGCCACGAAGCTTCACAGTCCAACCTCTCCACCGTCTCTGTCTCGAGCCGCTGTCGCCGTCCTCACTCGCACACCGGTCCTCGCACAGTTAATCGCCGATCTTCTTGCTTTCTAACCGACGCACCATCAAATCAGGTATTTCAGTCGTTGATTAATTTGAGTTCTTTCTATTACTCTATCAGGGATTGGTGATCTATGTAGATTAAATTTGCTAGTTTTTTATGTTGATTTTCTAGGTGATTTCATCAATGTAGATCGAAATTTGTATCATTTCGTGAATAATTGATGTATTGTTTCATGAAAATGACGCTGGTGGTTGTTGATTGAGATTTAATCCAGATTTATAGTATCTTTTTCTTTTGTATGCATCAACCAAATAATGAAGTTATGATTTTTTATTTTTTATTTTATGTACTGTTTTTGCCCTCCAGGAGAATAATGTTTCAGAAATTTGTTTGTTGTTGCGTTATCAACCATGAAATTAATATTGTCGAAATTGATGGAATTTACTGAGATACCTGTAATGATTAGTGGTTGGCTGGCTTTAGAATTATGATCCACATTGTACTTAAAATGACATTTGTTGTAGATGTCTGGAAAGGGGGTGGGTTGAATCTCCATGATGGATTTTACTAATGATGGGGACGAAGATTAATAATAGTTTAAAGTTTTATATGTATTGTGAATGCTTTAGATTATTAGAACTTTAAAGTTTTATCTGTATTGTGAATGCTTTAAATTTATTTTAAGAAGATCTGTTAATATATTATTTCCTATTGTTAAAGTTTTATATTTTAATATTTTAGTGTATTTAGATGTATTGTGAATGTTTTAGATTATTAGAACTTTAAATTTATTTTAAGTAGATCTGTTAATATATTGTTTCCTATTGTTAAAGTTGTGTATTTTAATATTTTTAGTGTATTTAGATATGAGTTCTAGTAGAGCGGGCAGGAAGACATGCCCCGTGTACACATCTATTACTGGGACGCAACCGTTCCGATCTGATACAGGTGCTACCGGTACTGATGATGTCGGCCCTACACATAGTAGTACCAGCTCCTCCTCTGGGGCCAATACTACTATGAGTCCTACTCTTGTCGATTCTGAGGGGAGGACGTTTCTCCGGATATCACCACATTATGCACAGTAAGTAACTCTTCATTAATTTGATATAAGTTGGTTCCTTTTTGTTTTATATATAATTCATTATTTAAGTTAAAATGTTAGTGTATTTAGATATGAGTTCTAGTAGAGCGGGCAGGAAGACATGCCCCGTGTACACATCATTGCCACGGGAGGAGAAGGAGTATGCTTGGGAGGAGTTTAAGGAAATGTGTTAATGGTTTTTATTTAAAACTTAAATGTTAGTTTGTTATTAAAATGTTATAATTAATAATGATTATACTCTTTTAGTTTTGTAATATTATCATTATATGTTGCAGTTGAAATTTACATGGGCGCCGGATATCGACGAGGAGACGGTTAAATTTATTTTCATGAAACAGTGTCAGAAGTTATTTCAGGATCATATTGGTAACATATTTATCTATCTTTAATTAGTTTAATTAACAATGATTATACTCTTTTAATTTTATAATGTTATCATTATATGTTTACGAGATATTCATATTTTTAATAGGTACCACAAAGTCTAATTATTATATTAAGCGGCTGGCGGCGAATTTAGCGCCCGTGACACCGACTTGGATGACCGAGGAGGTGTTTCGTAGATTTTGCGAACATTGGTCGTCGGATGGGGCGATAGCGATCGGCGAACAGGCTCGGGCAAATAGAGCAGGCTCCTCGGGGTCGGCGACAAAGCATACGATGGGGACGATACCAGTCGGCGAGAATCACTACCGTATGGTATGTATGTTAGTTTAAATGTAATGTATGTATGCTTTGAAATCAGTTTATTTACGTATGTTAGCTGGGGAGCCATGTTGATGCTATGAAATCCATGGTTTTAGTTTAATTGACTTTGAAACCAAACAGGACGGTTGTATGCACGTTGTTGGTGGGTATTAGTGTAAATGATAAGAAATACATGGGGTGTTAGTTTAAATGTAGTGTATGCATGCTTTTAAATCAGTTTATGTACATATGTTAGCTGGGAGCCATGTTGATGCTATGAAATCAATGGTTTTAGTTTAATTGACTTTGAAACCAAACAGGACAGTTGTATGCACGTTGTTGGTGGTTGTTAGTGTAAATGATAAGAAATACATGAGGTGTTAGTTTATGTAGTGTATGCATGCTTTTAAATCAGTTTATGTACGTATGTTAGCTGGGAGCCATGTTGATGCTATGAAATCCATGGTTTTACTTTAATTGACTTTGAAACCAAACAGGACGGTTGTATGCACGTTGTTGGTGGGTGTTAGTGTAAATGATAAGAAATACATGGGGTTTTAGTTTAAATGTAGTGTATGCATGCTTTTAAATCAGTTTATGTACGTATGTTAGCTGGGAGCCATGTTGATGCTATGAAATCCATGGTTTTAGTGTAAATGTAGTGTATGTTTTCTTTTCTAAAATTACCCCTAAACCCTAATGAAAGTAAATATTATACTCACAACTTTAGTGATTAAAGAGAACATATTTTTATCACAAGGATAATATGGGAAGCTAAATGTTGCATTTATACCATTTCAAAATAATAATCTCGCTTCTTTTATTTATAGGAAAAAGAACATGGCCCTGATGTCAGTTTTTTGGATGTTTTCGTTAGCACCCATGTTAGAACTCCTACATCCACCGATCAACCTCCGCAATGGGTTGATGATCAATCTGCATTGGCCTTTGTAAGTAAACTATCATTAAATGACTTGATTTTGAATATGTAAATTTATTTATGTACATTGTGTATATGATTATATTTGTTTGTTTTATTTTGACAGAATACATATCAAGCCGCCGTTGTTCCCGAAGGTACTCTTCCCGGCCAGCCCGTTCCATTCGAGCCTGAAGTTTGGCAAGCGGTCACCTTAGATGGACATCCAAAGAGAGGAGACCGAGTGTTAGGGATGGGGGATCACGGGCTACAATGCGCATCGTCATCGACCGGTCGTCGTGCGAATGTTTTCAGGCCCGATCCTCATTATGCTTCGAGGATCGACTGTCTGGAGGCTCAGGTGGCTGAGGAGAGATGCGTGGCTGCGGAGGCTAGGGCACAGCTTGCGGAGGCTCAGGCAAAGGCTGCTGAGGCTGATGTAAAGGCTGCGGAGGCTCAGGCAAATGCTGCGGAGGCTCAGGCACAGGTTGCGTAGCATCGGGAGGATACGGATCGTCGATTTGCGATAGTGATGGCCCAGATGCAGATTCTGGCGCAGTAGGGTAATTCTCAGTCTCCCCACCCCCCCCAAGTTGATTTTGTACTATTTTATACTTTTTTGTAATAACATTTGTGATATTTGTTTGTAATAACATTTGTGATGTCCCCATTTCAAGTCCTCCCCCTCCCCCCGATTTTGGGTACTAGGATGTCCCCGCCCCCTCCCCTCCCAACCGATTTGGTACTGGGAGCCCCCTACCGATTTGGTACTGTATTTTGGTTTTTAGATTTATAGTTTTAGTTTTATCAATTGTAATATCAGGTACAAAAAAATTTATAATTGATATTTACGATTTTTTTTAATTTATTGCATTATCAGCGGCGGAAATTTCAGTCGCTGAATTAATTTATTTTAATTTAAATTTTATATCAGCGATAGAATATTCCGCCGGTGAAATAATTATTTAAATAAAATAAATTAATTCAGCGACGGAAATTTTCACCACAGAATTAATTTATTTTAATTAATTTAATTAAATTTTTATTTCACCGGCGGAATATTCTGTCGCTGATATAAAATTTAAATTAAAATAAATTAATTCAGCGACGGAAATTTCCGCCGGTGATTTAATTTAATTTAATTTAATTTTTATTTCACCGGCGGAATATTCCGTCGCTGAATTAATTTATTTTAATTTAAATTTTCTACCAGCGACGGAATATTCCGCCGGTGTACACCGACGGAATTTGGTCTGTCGGACAACTGCGTCGGGATGACAGTGGCAGACGACCGACGAAATTTTTCCGCCGGAGACTGACCTTTAGCGACGGAATGCATACTCTAGCGGCGGAAAATTCCGCCGCTAAAACACTTTTTTCTGGTAGTGATGGTTTGAAGATTTAGCTGCCACGGTCAACATTGGATGCAAGGACATTTTAGACGATAACGACACTTTAAAAGCATTAACAAGCATGGTCGAATTTGGTTCAAAGGAAAAGACACTTGAACTGGCCGACTTTAATTTGGATGATCCAAAGCTCATAGACGAAAAGAAGTTAGAGATAAAGGGGGAGCAACATCAACAAGATTCAACACATGAACAAGCTTGAGAGAAATCACCGTTGAATGTGGATATCGAGAAGCAATCACAATTTCTCCAAGAACGATCAGGAGTATGCAATGTCACGAACGGGCGCACAAAAAAGACGATTGAAGAGAAAGGTAAATGGTCAAGGAGCGCTAATGAAGAACAAAGCCAACAACAAGGATCAAGTGGGAGAAATCCGCTCGTACGGTTCAAGAAGAAAGAGTCAGTGTTGAGAGTCAACACCGACTCTAGATTTATCTACAATATTCTAGAGCTTTCTAGAATGTTCTACCGACTCTAGATTTATCTAGAAAATTCGAGAGCTTTAGAATGTTCTACTAACCCCTCTTTTAGAAGATATAAGAAGGCTCCAGATGAAGAAGAAAGGAGAAGCTTCCATACTTGAGAGAGGAACCCAAATGGGATGGAAGTTTCTGAAAAGTTGGGGGTGATTCCTTAAGCAACTTAGGATGAGTATAAATAGGGAATTGACTTCTCCAATTTGTGTACTCGTGAGTTAGAGTCCAGAGAATAAGAATTGAGTGTAAGGCTCCTAGTGTGAGCTTCAATCTAGTGTGGTGAGTGTAATAGTGTGTGCAAGAAAGCACTTGTACTTTGTCCATCGTAAGTAATTGTGTAGTAATAATAATAATAGTGTTTATTATTGTCGTTCGTCAATTTGGGTATCGAAAATTTGGGTATTGAAAATCAACATACTCTAGGTACACCACAACAAAAATTTTTTGGAAGACTAAAACTACACTTAACCGTCCAATTCCTAGTCTCATATTGTCTGTGAATCTGCTTCCATATTCTCTTTATTATACATTGTAGTTCAATTGTTTGGATTTGGAACGCTGTTGTCGGATATCCGATTCTACGGTGCAGCATATAGACCAGACGATGACACGACCCCCCTAACTTTAAGATCAATGGTCGAAATTAGCCTGAAGTGGTTTTGAGTGTTGTCGCAACTTTTTTTGTTCCGTCCGTCCTAAAATAAATGTCACATTGCTAAATTAGAAAATAGTATTAGTCCAATTTAACCATTTAATGTAACGTAAAAATGAGTAGTACACATTCTATAAAAATGTTGATAAATTAAATGCAAAATATATTATGGGAGGAAAGGAGTAATTTTAAATACAATGTACAAATATATTTTATAAAGAAAGGAGTAATTTTGAATACAATGTACAAATATATTTTATAAATTCCCTTTATTTGACTAATTAATTAGTTCTTCTTGTGACAAGGGTTCGAACCCCCTCCCCTACTTTGTATTTGAAATGTTGTAACTTGGAAAAAAAATTGAGAATTGGAAGCCAATTGGTGATGGCAACGTTGGTCCATTCATTAGATTGGGAGTTGGCTAAGTTGGCAAAAAAAATTGAGAATTGGAAGCCAATTGGTGACGGCAACATTAGTTCATTCATTAGATTGGGAGTTGGCTAATGGGGAGAAGCCTGAGGAGCTCAATATGGAAGAAGATTACAAAGGGATTTTAATAAAGGAATTTTATGAAGATCGAGCTCGGTTGGTTATGACAATTTAAACACTCGGCAAGAACAAGTCCAAAAAGCCATGAATCACACGATCCGACCTCAATTCTAAATGGCTAAAATTGAGCTGATGAGCTTGGCACGAGAAACCTTGATCCTGTCAACTAGACTCCACAGACGCACTTAGGCAAGAGTTTTACACAACAAAGGCTAACAAGATTCAAATTGGTAAAGGTCAGAACAACAACTTCCCCTCATCCTCCGTACAAGCATCTAGAGTATGGACGGGGGCCACAAAAGCAAACTAATATCTATCAACTATCCATTTAGAGGGAACAAAATGTACATCCCTCGATTTGGAAGCAAAGCGAGCAGAATAAAGCTTAGGAAGCAGTTTAGCTCCTCATTTGTTATCCCAAAAAAAGGGATTTAGTTGTTGAATTGCATTAGGGGTCACTGTATGGAACATACCAAAGTCCTTGCTCGGGTTGACCCACTTTAGGGCCCAAGGCCCAAGGACGAACACCAATTGTTGCTCTCGTCATACACAACAACGGGCTGGGCCTAGGCTATTGATTATACAAAACATGAGCTTGTTAAACATCACTCAGAATGAGCACGCTCTTATAAAAGGTCCTTACCTTCTGCTCGTATAGAGACTTAAGGGGCCAAAGAAGCTCGTGAGTAAGGCCCCAACTCATCTAGGCCGAATAGGTACTAGCTCGCTACGACTTAGATCCTAACCAAGGATCTAGCTCAACTTATCAATCACGACCTCGAATTTTAGGAAGATCGAGCTCGGTCATGACAATTTAAAAACTCATAAAAAATAAGCCCAAAAGAGCTACGAAGCACACGATCTGACCTCAATTCTAAATGGTTAAACTTGAGCTGATGAGCTTGACGTGAGAAACCTTGATCGCGCTGACCAGACATCACAGACGCGGTTTGGCAAGAGTTTTACACAACAAAGGCTAACAAGATTCAAATTGGTAAAAGTCAGAACAACAACTGCCCCTCATCCTCCGTACAAGCATCTAGAGTATGGAAGGGGCCCACAAAAGCAAACTAATATCTTTGGACTATCCATTTAAAGGGAACAAAATGTACAATGGGCAAGGAAACGAGTCCCTCGACTTGGAAGCAAAGAGAGCAGAATAATGTCTAGCAAGCAGTTTAGCTCCTCATTTGTAATCCCAAAAAAAGGGGATTTAGTTGTTGAATTGCGTTTGAGGGTCACTGTATGGAACAAACCAAAGTCCTTGCTCGGGTTGACTCACTTTGGGGCCCAAGGCCCGAGGACGAATACCAATTGTTGCTCCTTGTCATGTATAACCACGGGATGGGTCCTGACTATTGATTATACCAAACATGAGCTTGTTAAACATTACTCAAAACGAGCACGCTCTCATAAAAGGTCTTTACCTTCTGCTCGTGTAGAGACTTAGGGGGTCAAAGAAGCTCGTGAGTAAGGCCCCAACTCGTCTGGGCCGAATAGGTACTAGCTCGGCTACGACTTAGATCCTTATAACCAAGGATCTTGCTCAGCTTATCAATCACGACCTTGAATTTTATGAAGATCGAGCTCGGTTACGACAATTTAAACACTCAGCAAGAATAAGCCCAAAAGAGCCACGAAGCATACGATCCGACCTCAATTCTAAATGGTTAAACTTGAGCTGATGAGCTTGACACGAGAAACCTTGATTGCACCAACCAGACTCCACAAACGTACTTAGGCAAGAGTTTTATACAACAAAGGCTAACAAGATTCAAATTGCTAAAAGTCAGAACAACATCCACCCCTCATCCTCCATACAAGCATCTAAAGTATGGAGGGGGGCCACAAAAGCAAACTATTATCTTTCGACTATCCATTTAAAGGGAACAAAATGTACAACAAGTATGGAAACGAGTCCCTCGACTTGGAAACAAAGAGAGCAGAATAAAGCCTAGCAAGCAGTTTAGCTCCTCGTTTGTAATCCCAAAACGAGCAACTCAATTATGAGGTTCAGCCGTAACACACATTACTCACGTTAGGGGACATAACACTTCATCGACAAGGGGTCGATTCCGCTCGATAAAACACTAAGAGCACTTGGTAAAGTCATCCAAGCAGGTTTTAGCTTTTCATGGATACTTAGTTCAAACAACATTGCTCACATACCTAAGATCTAGATGACAATTCCAGTTTACTAATGCGGATATGACAACTTAAATTATATGCTTCCTACTCTTCCCACACGCGAGTAGAAAGTAGGGGGCCACTGAACGAATATAATATCCGCTTATATTTTATTTCTATTATTATATATTAGTCTTATATTATCTCCTAATAACGAGGGATAATTTTCTACACAAATACAAAACTCTAGCAGGATCCTACTCTAATAAGGATTTCAGTCTTTCTAGTAATCTAAACCTAACCAAGATTTACTTTTCTAACGCAATTCAACAACTAAATCCCTTTTCTTGAAGAGTACCCCACCGCCTATCTATAAACAAAAGATCATAACTCTAAAATCAAGGTTAGTCTATTCTATTCTCTAATCTATTTCCATTATTCTTTTCCTTATTTTATCTAAAACCTATTTTTACTCTCACACAAGAGGGAATTCGACGGATAAGACCCAACTTAGTTTACGTGTCTATTTACAGGTTGTCCGATGTCCGTCCAATGTATTCTTTATGCTGCTTGATCAAGTAAGTCATTTCATAATTTTGACTCGATCGATCAGATATTCAATAAAGATAATTTGTTCTACTCATTTCTTCAACTACTCCCATTGTTATATAGAACTTATCTTAAAATCTGAGGTTCCACCTTAAAACAAATTAGTTATAAAGGGAGTGACCCAAGATATTTATATATTATAGGCAAGTTTTGTCAATTCCCAATGTGGGATAATATCTCTAACACGCCCCCTTACGTGTAGCCGGGCTTTGCCAAAGGCTTACAACGTGGACTTATCAATCGGGTGGCGCAGAGTAACATCGTGGGCCGTTGGGCCTGCACGTGTAAAGAACCGCTCTGATACCATCTTAAAGTCTGAGGTTCCACCTTAAAACCAATTAGTTATAAGGGGAGTGGCGCAGGATCTTTATATATTATAGGCAAGGTTTGTCAATTCCCAATGTGGGATAATATCTCTAACAACTTATCAGGGATTACATATTACTTCGTATGCAAAATATCGAGTTGAAGTATTGCGGTTACATCGTGAATTATTGAATAGATAAGAAAACTTACAAAACATTCTCTAAAAAAATATATATTACTTACTACCTCTATCAATTTTATTTTTAAATTTACTCAGGAATCAGGATGGATAATACTTTGACCTTCAAGACAAAAAATAAAATAAAAAATACTGTCAGACAATATCACATTATCACTTGTCAGAAGTATGAATCTAATAAAGATAAAAATGTTCAAAGCATTATGAAAGGCCCTTGTTTGATATGCAGATGATCAGACAGCTATGGTTTGACTTAACTGTCAGATATTTGTTGAATTGTGCAGCGGAAAAAGTGAAGCTTGAAATAATGATAGGACAATGAACACAAGGAAATAATCCAAGTGTGTGAATGTGTTTGCAGAAAATAATAACACAGAGAATTTAAAGTGGTTCAGAGTTCACTCCTCCTACATCCACCCCCACTGTCAATCTTGACAAGTGAGATCAATTTTATTATAATCTTAATCAACAAGAATTACAAATGATTGATCAGGCAAGTTCCTTGAACTTCCTCTTCCTAATTAGTACATTCAACTAGGGATACACTTAAAGTACAATCTTAAGTGTTTTTACAACTTGAAGTACAGTCTCAAGATTTTACAAAACAACTAATACACTCAAGGTACAGTCTTGAGTGTTTACAAACTATTTCTACACCTAAATTACAGTCTTAGGATTTGGAATTTTGTGAATTAACACACTAGGGTTGTTGTTGTTGAAACAGGGGTTTCAGGCTGAAGGTTTTTGGTTTGGAATAGTGTTTGAAGGGTAGGGATTGGTGTGTAGGGATTGGTGTGTAGGGATGTAAGGGAGAGGTTTATGGACTGTGAAAAAGAGTATTTTTCAAGAGTATTTCGTGCAGAGGATGAACTCTTCTATTTATAGCCTTCAATGTAGCCGTTGGAATATGACTGTTGCAGCTTCATTAATGAGTCTTGACCCCACTTGTCCACTTGCAGGTCTTCATGAGCTGGATTGAGCTGTAGGCTTCCAGAAGGTCTTCAATGGTCTTCAAAGGTGAACTTGATAGCTGTGAGGATACAGGATCCATCTTGGTTGAGATTTTGGCATCAAAGAATGAGACAGAGTAATGGCTGTCTGAGGGACTGAAGCCATAGCTGTCAGATCATACCAAGGCTTAACTATCAGAGATGATCTCTAATAAGGATTGAGATGCACTTGATGATCTTGATATCTTAGAGAGGGAATATGATTCATGTTATTGATTGATTGTAACCAATGTATAAGGTAGAATCATAACTGTCAGACTCACAGCTGTCAGATAAACTGAAAGATGAATATGATAGATTTCCTCTTTTGATATAAACCCTGTTCTATATATATATTCCTTTATCAAAACCAACTAACTAAGACATTGATCAAAGTTAGGTCCTAACAATTTCCCCCTTTTTGGTAAAGGAAGATCTATTTAGAACATGTCTTCACAGTTAATGATAAGGAAGATAATAATGAAAGAAATAATTCAGGGATTCGTAGCATTCACAAGTAATCAGAATGAGATTGAAATACTTGGATTTGATCTCAAGATGAGAGAAGTTCACATATTACATCCATAAAAACTGAAAGGAGCTCATTTCTTTCTTCCATAATAATACGATTCAATCATCAGCCAGTTGATCATAGAACTCTTCTCTTTCTTGCCTTGCTGAAAGGAGCTCATTTCTTTCTTCCTCCAGTTCTCTTCTCATATCTGGCTCCACCCCTCTGTAATAGAACTCATTGTTCCATTCCCAAGTCATCCTCTCATCATATTTGAAGAACTTATCTTCCTTTGCTTTCAGTTGAGCCCTTGTAAGAGGCATCTGATCATTTCTTATTCTCATTGTGCCCCACAAATGCTTCTTCTTGTTCCTTGCTTTCTTGCTTTTCTTGGGCACATTGGATGGATCATGTTGAGTCTGAACTGGGGCTTGAGGAACAGGGGACATATGAGAGGATTGCTGAGGAGGGTTGGAAATGGTAGAAGATGGAATTATTATGGGAGAATCTTGATCTGGGCTTGAAGGATCATCATCATCATCATCACTGTCAGAGTCTGAGGAAAGATCAATAACATTATTGGCTCTGTTTTGGCTGACAGCTATGGATTCTCTGAACTGTTTGATCTCTGGAATAGAGATCAATTTCATGAAGTGAGAGTTCTCATTGGGTGAGTTGAAGATAATGGGATCAACAGAGATGAAGGGTGAAAGATAGGGCTCAATGCCAAGATTTAGAGTTGGAAGAAAGATCTTGACCTCTTTGCTTATCAAAAGCATAAGACACACTTTTGTTCAAACAGATGGAGAAAAAATGATTTTGCAAGCTCAATGCACAAGGTGAAGACTAGACCTTTTGGCATAAAGAGACAGGAATTGAGTGATGGAGAGAGAAGTTGACTGAAGAGAATTTCCCAATCAAGAAGTGTGTTGGGAGTGATGAATTTTGGGAAGGATGGGATTTGGTGAACAAAATTGAAGGTTGATGAAGTCCTTGACACTTTCCACTCTTCATAGGCAAAGAAAACCAATCCTGCAAGGTTTCTTGCCACCACAATCAGACCATTTCTTGATAGTTCCCAGGATTTTGGATAAGTGAAGGGATTTGCAATTTCAGGGATATGAGTTACATGGGCTAACCTTGTCCTTGCTGCCTTGATGGAAGACATAGAGAAATCAATCCCACAGCTAAGCATCCAAGGTTCTTTCTTGGGAAGATAGGCTTGATTTAGAGTGGGAGGAATGGAATGACTTGGAAGGCTGTCAGGACTGTCAAGGATAGGATCTCTGTCAGACACATCTTGGCCTTGTCCAGCTAGGATTGGACTATGAGGGGAGGCTTCAACAGTTTCATTTTCTGGGATTGGAGAAATTGGCTTGGGAGGAGCAGAGATATGGGTTGAAAAAGTTGGGATTGAAACAGAGGATTGACCAAGACCTTGCTTGAGGAGATCAGAACAAAATTGGGATTTTAGGAGGTTTAAGGCTGCCCTGACTTCTCCTTTGTTCAACTTTTGTTCAAGAATGGTTACAAGAGCTGCCTCATTGTCTGGGGTTCCATCAAATACAAGTCCTTGGCAGGCATTCATGATTGTTTCTCCCTTTGAGACAAGATTGGGATCAATTTCAACTCCAACCTTTTTGAGACTTTGAATAACCTCAGTTGTCTTATCAAGATTCCCCCTATCAATTTCAACATTTGGGGCAGGTTCATTCACAGGCTCAGTCTCAGGTATAGAAGGGATGGTTTGGATATCTACATCCATAGCTGTCACCTTGGATCTGGTGATAGCCTGCCTGGTGGGGATAGCTGTCAGAGGTTGTTTGCCTTTATGCAGAGTTTTGGACAGGTTAATAGCTGTCTGAAGCTCTTGAGGATCTATATCAGCATTACCTACATCAGCTTGACCCATGGTGTCATCTCCATGACTATCAATAATAGCACCCCTTTCTTCATCATCTTTTCCATGGCTATCAGACAAGGTTCTTTCACTGTCAGCCACTTGAGTATCCTTGTCTTTGCCTTTTCCATGTGGTACCACAGTCTTCTTCAGCAGCCCTGTCTTCTTAACATTGGACTTAACACCCCTCTTTCTTATCCTAGAACTTGTAGCCAATGCTACCAAATCCTTCCAATGTTCAATCTTCTTTCTTCTTTCTTCCTGCAACTTTTCTTGTGTTTCAATAAAACTGCTAGTGCTTACATCATCTCCACCTCTCATTACAGCACTTTTCTTTTGTTTTAACACAAAAGTTCTATCATTGAAGCACTTTGTCTCTGACAGCTTCACAGTATTCAGCCATTTCTTGTGTAGTGGAGGATTGAGCTTGGGAATCAGTACTTCAAGGATTCCACTCATGAATCTGAAGTTATTCATTTTTCCACCTTGTTTCTTGAATT
The DNA here is from genome assembly GCA_022495995.1 of Adenophora triphylla var. japonica. Taxonomy (NCBI): domain Eukaryota; kingdom Viridiplantae; phylum Streptophyta; class Magnoliopsida; order Asterales; family Campanulaceae; genus Adenophora; species Adenophora triphylla. Next base: position 1,938,790 of record JAFEMH010000004.1, read on the forward strand.
TTAGAGAGGAGGTTGAGGCTGCAAGTTGGAAGTTGTGGAGTAGAACTATGCACCAGTTTGTGTCTTTGGTCATCAGGCTCAGCAACTGCCTCCATTCATTTGCTCCCATTTGGTCAAATGAAGATTGCTTGCCATCAATGGCTTTGTTGACCACATCCATAAGGGTTGACTTGAAGATATCAGCCTTGTCCTTAACCATTGACATGTACACTCTTGAAGTCATGAACTTTAACCCCAAAGAATTTCTCATACACTATCTTCAATTTTTCTGACCCTCTATCCCAAATGTTCTTCACAGCATCTGAATTGTTTGGGATTCCATAGACTTCACTGACCAATTCCTTAGTAATGGTTATCTCAGTATTGTCAATGGTGGCAGTTATTGAATTATCTTCCTTGTTTCTCCTTCCCACAAGGTAAATCTCCCTGCATAATTCCTCATAAATGGGAGGAGAAAGAGTATTATTGGATGGAGATGGAAGGTGTCTAGTAGATGGATTACTTGAAGAATTTGGATGGCTGTCAGCTAAGGGTTGGCTGTCAGGTAAGGAAGAATTTTGGGAGATGTCAGTCAAGGGATGACCATTTAATTGAGTATTTTCTTCCTCATCAATTGGATTGGAAGTGGGAGTGATTGCTGTTGACTTGGTTGGCTTGATTGGTTGATGATGGGAGTGAGATGGTTCATGGCTGTCAGAGAGATGATGACTGTCTGGCACAGGATGGCTGTCAGATGAATTTCTTGGAACCATGTATGGAAGATTTGATGAATCTTGTTCATGATGGAGAACAGTTGAATCAAGAATGGGAGATGCTTCAGGGAGATTATCTAGGTTTCCCAAACCTTCATCAAAATCACACAATTCAGTTACACTTTGATCATTGTTTTCTTCAAAGTCAACATGAATTGATTCTTCCACTACAAGTCTTCTTTTGTTGTAAACTCTATAAGCTTTGCTTGTGTTAGAATACCCAAGAAAGATTCCTTCATCACTTTTGGAGTCAAATTTGTCCAAATTGTTCTTCCCATTATTGTGGATGAAGCATCTACTTCCAAAACTGTGAAAGTAGGAAATGGTAGGAACTTTGTCATTCCCTAATTCATATGGAGTCTTCTTATGGAATTTGTTGATTAGTGTTTTATTTTGAACATACACAGCAGTAGTGACAGCTTCACCCCAAAAATACTTTGGGAGATTGTGTTACGACGTGCATTGTTCTTGCTGCCTCACAAATTGTTCTGTTCTTCCTTTCAGCAACACCATTTTGTTGGGGTGTTCTTGGGGCTGAAAAATTGTGATCAATACCTTTGGAGTCACAATATTCTTCTACTCCTGTGTTCTCAAATTCCTTTCCATGATCAGATCTGATCTTGATGATGGATGTCCCTTTTTGATTTTGAATTTTATTGAACAGCTTTGTTAGACAGCTAAGGGTGTCACTTTTGGATTCAAGAAGAATGATCCAAGTGAATCTGGTATAGTCATCAACCACAACTAGGGAGTATCTCTTTCCTCCTAAAGATCTAGTTCTTATGGGTCCAAAGAGATCCATATGAAGTAGTTCAATAGGTCTTGAGGTGTCCAATCTGGTCTTGGGCTTGAATGAAGATCTCTTTTGCTTCCCACATTGGCATGCTTTGCATAGTTTGTCCTTCTTGAATGGGATCTTTGGAAGACCTCTGACTAGATTTGAATTTGCAAGCTTGGAGATGGTTTTATGGTTAAGGTGAGCCAATCTTTTGTGCTAAAGCCATGACATATCAGATTGACTAAAAGACAGAAGGCAGTGAGCATTTGAGGATTCCACAATCTCTAGGTTTAAGCAGTAGAGATTTCCTTTTCTTGATCCAGTCATAATGACTTTATTGCTTTTGTCTTTAACAGTACATTGATCCTTGGTGCAAACAACATGATATCCCTTATCACAGATTTAACTAATGCTGATCAAATTGTGTTTGAGACCTTCTACATAAGACACATTTGTAAAAATGATATCTTTAGTAATAAGATTTCCTGATCCTTTGACCTTAGCTTGGGAATTGTCACCAAAGGTTACATTTGGACCATTTTTAGGGATATATTGTTGCAACCAGTCTTTATTGAAGGTCATATGTCTACTACAACCACTATCTAAATACCAGAGTCCTTTCCTAGGTACCTGCAAAACAGAAAGTAAATTTTATGGTACCCTATTTATTCTTTTGGGTCCAAAGGATTAGTTTTTCTTTGGCACCCTAGCTTTGTTCATTGATCCTTTTCTGAAGAACTGGTTTAGGGTATTGTAATATGACATGATTTGCATCATGTAAGGAGTAAGGACAGTGGATTGGGATGGATTGAAGAAGTGGTTTGGGTTGTTATATTGGGGTTGAAACTGAAAGGTATTTGGATAGGATGATTTGGGGGAGTCATTTTGATATACATGGCTTCTTCCATTTGAGTATTGCCATTGAGGTTTTTGTTGTTTGGTGTATCTATGTTTGTTATAGAATCTTTGTTGCCTTGGGGTTCTTTGTGGTTTGGAAGATCTTGGCTGTCTGTCAGGCCTTGGCTGTCTGTCAGGGCTTGCATCTAGCACCTTTTTGCAACTTAATTTCTTCCTGTATATTTGCCCCTTTTTGAACCCAAATATACTTGCTTCCTTGAATTTTACTTGGTCCTTTGTTTGAATGACTAGGACCAAGCAAGATTTCCTTTGATTTTCCCTTGGATTGAACAGGATAGGTTTGAGTTTGATAGCTGCCAGAGCTTAGGTTTTCTAGAACCATTTTTTCAACGGCCCTTTCACCAGTGGGAGGAGTGTACATCTTTAGTGTAGGATCATCAGCACCAATCCCTGTTTTGTCACTAGGATGTCTTTGGGTGTAGGTGAAAAGGGATAATGCTTTGCTTGACTTGTTCCATGAATCTATTTTCTTTTTAAGAGCATCATTCTCTTTTTCAAGATTTATGAGTCTTTGACAGCTTTCCTAAGTACTGGATGTCTCAGCTGTCAGATCCATGTTTTGTTTTTCAAGCATGAAGCATTGATCTCTTAGCCTTTGACAGGCTTTCTCAAGCTCAGAATTGGTTTTTGTGAGGGTGTCAATGGTTGAGGATTGGGAAAGGTTCTCATTGACCAGTGAAGCAAAGCTAGTTTTTTGTTTCTTGGTTTGAATTAAAAGAGTGCAAACTAATTGTTTGAAACCATCAATATTTAAGGAGTTAAAGTCATGTACCTCTTTTAGTTCTTCTCAGCGATAAGTGCTTCCATATCTTCCTCATTGTCTGACTCTTCCTCATGTTCAGCTATAAAGCATAGCATGGCTTCCTCTCCTTCATTGTCGAGTCATCACCTTGGACACATATTCTTCATCTTTGAATTTTGATGAATCGGCTATCATAACTTGCTCCTTGTTTTTGTCATTTTTGCTTTTGGAGCAATTGAAGCGATTGCACACAGCTGTGAATGATCTCTTTTGAGTATGTCAATTTCTTAGGCTGTCGATTGTCCCTGGGTTTCCTTGGTTCGGGACAATCGGATGAGTAATGTCCTTGCTTTCCACAGTTAAAGCAATCAAGCTGTCTTCTTGTAGGCTGTCTTGTTGAGCATTAGATGTGGAAGGATTGTACTTTTGTCAAAAGATTTCTTTTGAAATTTCATGGCATTTCGATAGCCATGGATATGAGGCTTGGAATGTCTTCTTGAAAGATCTGTTTACTGACAGGTTTGGAGCTGATGTTTATCTTTTAAAGGGCATTGTTGACAATGGTCTCAATGTCTTGGTGAGTGATTGGTTTGTGGGAAGTTTCTTGAGCAGTTAAGGCTAAAGTTTGTGAAATGGTAGGAACTGGTTGAATTTTTATCATACCTTCCGGTTCATAAGCTTCAAGCTTTCCAAAATCTTGTTCAAGCTGTCATTGTGCTCCATTCGGATCCTTCTCTAATAGGTAATGCTACCTTTTCATATTCTTGTGGAAGATTGGAATATATCTTGAGGCGAGAGATCTTGTTGTTCAAATGTTTTCCATGGTCAAGCAATAGATCTAACAAGATTTTCAAACCTTGGTTGAGCAGCACTCACTTTTTCTCCAGGATAGAACTTGAAGTTGTCTAATTGCCTAAGCAAGTTATACAAATTTTGTGTCCTGACACTGGTGTGTTTAGTGAACTTAGTTTGAATGAGAGCCCATGATGTTCTGGCATTTGGTTCCTTAGCAATTTCTTGTGCTAGTGAGTCATTTACACTCTTTTGAAGAATGTTTTTGACTTTTAAGTTTGCACTGATTAATTGCTTTTCAGATTCAGACCATGTTTCTGGGGATTTGATCCTACTAGGTCCTCCATCAGTATCTATTTGAGTTGGGTAGGACACTTCATTCTCTAGAACATACCAGTTTCATATACTGTTTGCATCAAGGTATGTTTTTATTTTTGCTGCATAGATCTCAAAAGATCCATAGTCATCAATGTGTGGGATGTCTTTTTCATTATTTCTCCTTGGTTGAGGCATGGTGGATTTGAAGAGGATCCTTCACAAGTTGTTAGACTTTTTGTTAGTGTAATCTGCAGGTGATATCGCAGATGATTTCCCAAAAGTCCAGGTGATATCGCAGATGATTTTCTGGACTGAAAATTATATAGTTGTATATTTCTTGTTTGTTATTTAATGGACTAACGTGCTAATATGGTCTGTATAGTCTATGGTTTATGGTTATATTTCAGGGTACAATAGCATCAAAGAAGGAGCTAGACACGTGTGGAAATTGGAAGAAAAGAATTAATACATTTTATGTATTAATTCGTAACTTTGGCAAACAACAACAACTCTTATGGAGACTTTGTCAAAGGTTGTTGCTGAGTTATAGAAGAAGTACAAGGATGATAAAGCAAAGGAGTACAAGGCGTGGAAGCATGGCTTGAGGATTAAACAACTCGGTTGCTACAAAATAGGAAGTGGGAGCTAGAATTGTGGAAACAAATTAACCCACTCTCCCTATACTTCCTCCACGTGCAAGACCAGCCCCAAGGCTGTTATTGGAGTAGCCTTCAAGTAATTGAAGACTATAAATAAGCTTGGAAGGTTTATTTGAAGACATGACAATTATTTCATCACATTCACACCTTCGAAAAGCTTAGAGATAGAGTTCTTTGTTTGGTTCTTTTAAATCCTTTCTCCCTTGTAATTTCGCACTTGATTACCTTGGTGTCAAGGTGTGTGAAGGCTAGGATAGGATTCCGTTCTTTATCTCTTGTTCCATAGAGCTTAAAATAGATATAGCTATAGGGAACTTTCGGCTTTGTAAATTCATTCATAGTGATTATAAAGTCTTGCCTAAGAGGCACTCTCGAGTTATATTTATATAACTTGAGAAAAACAATTTTGGTGTTTTTATTCCGCTGCAAACTCTTTTACAAAATTATTTTATTTTCGAAGTGTGTGTGTGTGCCATCCCAAGTGCTATCATTGGTGCTGTTATCACCTTGGATATCACTTGTGATTCAAGCCGTGACAATTTCAATTGGTATCAAAGCCTCTCACTTGACGATACTAAGTGTTTGGTCCTTTTTATCATGGCTTTTGATCCTGCAAATCCAAACCAAAAACGTCTTCCTGTTTTAGATGGTTCGAATTATGCATATTGGAAAATTCGCCTTCGCTCGCATATCAAATCAATTGATCTTCGAGCATGGCGATCTATAGTTCATGGGTACTCTCTTCCACTATTACCTCCTGATGAGGATGGTGATGTTCAGGTTAAACCTGAAGGTGAGTGGACTAATGAAGAGATCACCCTGGCTAACTATAATGAGAAAGCTCTTAATGCTATCTTTGAGTGGGTTGACATGCATATTTTTAAACTTGTCCAAAATAGTTCCACAGCTCAAGAAGTTTGGGATATTTTACAAAGTTTTTGTGAAGGTGATTCTAGTGTGCGTGAAAACAAACTTAGAGGTCTTACTGGCAAATTTGAAAGGTTGAGAATGGGTGAAAGTGATACCATTTCCTCTTATTTTGAAAAATTGTTTGACATTGCTAATGAGTGTCAACTTTTAGGTGAACCTTTTACAAACAAACAATTGGTTTCAAAGGCTATTAGAACTCTCCCTGAGCGTTTTAATATTAAGGTTTCATCTATAGAAGAGGCTCACAATCTTTCTACTATGAACATCAATTCCTTAATGAGCATCTTAAAAAATTTTGAGTCAAACCTTGGAGCAAAGTGCAGCTTCTAAAGGCAAGAGTGTTGCTTTAAAAGTTCAATCATCTAGTGGTTCAACTAATGAGGATGACGAAATTGTGGAGGAATTAGGTGAAGATGCCAGTGTTGCCTTACTTACAAGGAAATATAACTCAATGGTGAGAAAATTTAACAAAGAAAATGTGCAGTAAAGGCTAAAGAGCAACAAGCCAAGGTGTACAATTCAATGCCCAAGAGGACATTTCCATCTACTCGTAAAGGTGGTCCCATAAGGAGAGCATCATCGGATCAATCCAGATCCGATCCAAAATACCTTGAATCAATCCAATCTCATGCTTGCTCGATGGGGTCATTACTCAAACGAGTGTGCTAACACTCTAAGGAAGATGGGAAAGAACCTATGGGTTTCTCTCAAGTGACAATGAGGATGAAGAGGCCAATCAATCGAAGATTCGGATCAAACAAGAATGATGGTCACAAACGTGACTCGGATTGTCGGTGATACCCCGTGTGATATCCAAAATGGGATAGCACCCGAGATATCATCCAACAGGTATACGATTTAAATTTGATAAATGCCTGTTTGTTTTGTGGGTTCTGTTAACATGGATGCGGAGTTGTTCACAAGATGAGAAGGAGTTCGGCAAGGATGAACTCATTTGTGGTCTTAAGAACCTTTGCAAAGAATTGGTGGATGAATGGAAGAAAGAGAACAAGAAGGTGATCTCTCTGTCCAAAGAGGTTCAAGACCTAAGCGATGGCTTGACTAGATTGGAAGTTCAACTCACAAAGAAGGATGTGGAGCCGGACAAAGTCAAGAGCAAACTTACTCTTGTCGAGACAACATTCAAGAAACTCAATACGAGTTCTACCAAGTTAGATGCAATTCTTGGGTTGTCCAAACCACTCAAGGCAGGTATGGGTTTTCAAGAGTCTTTAAATGCTATTACATCTACTTTGTCTAATACGTAAGATAAGTTAATTTTTGTTAAAGAAAGAGATCATGTTGAACCAATATCTTCTGATAAGTCTTCCGACAAGGTAAAAATATGTAACTATCACATTACTCATCTTGGACATTTGAAAAATGATTGCAAAACACTCTTAAAGAAACAAATTGAGCCTCGTGTGATACCCGAAGTGCTACCTAGCATGTCGGTATATCAGCATCGATCGAGAAGAAAAATTATCAAAGTAGGAAAGTGTGGAAACCTAAGTCTAATCTGATATGTGATGTTGTATGCACTGCCTTAAAAACTAATGTTGAAGGTTCATGGTATTTTGATAGTGGTTGTTCTCGTCATATGACTGGAACAAAAATATTTTTAAAGTAATATGAACCTATTCAAGGTGGTAGTGTAACATATGGTGGTGGTGGCAAGAGTAATATAGTAGGAAAAGGCGTATTAAATGTACCTGGATTTCCTGCTTTGAAAAATGTTTTGCATGTTGATGGACTGGTAACTAATTTAATTAGTATTAGCCAACTTTGTGATGACAACCTTGAAGTAAAATTCAATAAAAACACTTGTGAAGTTTTTTATTGTACCAATAACTGTGTTATGACTGGTACTAGGTCAAGTAATAACTGTTATCTTGTTGAGGATAAACAAGTGTGTCATTCTGTGAGGGTTGATGATGCTACCTTATGGCATCAAAAGTTGGGTCATGTCCATTTTCGTAACATTGTGAAACTCATTAATCTTTGAAGCTATAAGAGGTATACCTAGTCTGGACATTAGTACAAAAATCATATGTGAAGATTGTTTAAAAGGTAAACAAACACGTGCTACCCATAGTGCTACCCAACATAATGAGGAGTATTCTGGGACAACGCACTGTTTTCAATTAATGCATATGGATTTAATGGGTCCAGTTGAGGTAGACAGTTTAGGAGGTAAGAAATATACTTTTGTAATAGTTGATGATTTTTCTAGATTTACTTGGGTATATTTTTTGAAAGAAAAATCGAAACTTTTGAAAAGTTTAAAGTCTTACATGCTAAAATCAAAAACATGTTTTCTCGCTCTTATCATGCGAATAAGGTCCGATCATGGAACGGAGTTTGATAATTCATTGTTCTTTATTTTTGTGAATTAAAAGGAATTAAACATGAGTTTTCTCGCTCCGAAAACACCTCAACAAAATGGGGTGGCCGAAAGGAAAAAATAGGACCTTACTTGAGATGGCACGTGTGATGTTGTTTTCAAAAAGAATTTCAAAAAGATTTTGGGCCGAGGCCATAAACACAGGCTTGTCACACGGCCAATAGGGTTTTTCTAAGACCTGGTACTAGAATGACACCTTATGAAATTTTGAATGGTAGGATACCAAAGGTTCATTATTTTCATACATTTGGGTGTGTGTGTTATGTTCTAAATGATCGGGATTACTTAGCTAAATTTGACTCTAAAAGTGATAAGGCTATATTTCTTGGGTATGCTCAGGACAGTCGAGCATATAGGGTTTATAACCTTAGGTTAAAAACCATTCAGAATCAATTAACGTTGTTTTTGATGATTTAGCAAGTGTTACAGGTGATGGAGTACAGGAATCTCCATTAATATTGCTGGAAGAACTGGAGAATCAAAATCAAGTAAGTGATACCCAGTGTGCTGGCCCAAGTGTTGCCACCGAAGGGATAGCATCTCCGGTATCACCCAAAACCAATCCAAAGAATCGAAAAGGATGAACAGTCAGATGATGATGCTCATATGCATGAAGATTTGAGAAGGGATCCACCAGCTAGGATCAGAAGAGACCATCCTTCCTCTCAAATTATTGGAGAAGCTAGTGAAGGGGTACGAACAAGGAACAAAGGACATTTTAGTGACCCTGAAATGGCAAGGTATGTGTGTATGTCCACCACATACCACAAGGTAAAATATTCCTGTTTTGTTTCTTCTTTAGAACCCAAAAATATTTCTGAAGCTTTAAAGGATAATTTTTGGATACATGCCATGCAAGAGGAACTTGAACAATTTGCTCGTAATGAAGTTTGGTGTTTAGTACCACGTCCTAGTAATACAAATGTTATTGGTACTAAATGGATTTTCAAAAACAAATCAGATGAGCAAGGAAATATTGTTAGGAACAAAGCTCGTCTCGTAGCACAAGGTTACACCCAAATTGAAGGTGTTGACTTTGATGAGACCTTTGCTCCCGTTGCTAGAATAGAATCTATAAGACTCCTCTTGGCTATAGCTTGTTTTCTAAAAATTACTTTGTTTCAAATGGATGTTAAAGCTGCCTTTTTAAATGGTTATTTAAAAGAAGAAGTTTTTGTTAAACAACCAAAAGAATTTGAAGATCCTCATCTACCAAATTATGTATATAGACTTGATAAAGCCTTATATGGCTTGAAACAAGCTCCACGTGCATGGTATGGTCGCTTAACCTCTTTTTTACTTGAATATGGCTTTACAAGAGGTGAAGCGAGATAGGACCTTATTTATCCTAAGGCATGGCAAAGAAATAGTCATTGTTCAAATCTATGTTGATGACATAGTTTATGGCTCTACTTCTCAAACATGTTTAAAAGATTTTGTAGAAGCTATGACATCAACATTTGAAATGAGCATGATTGGAGAGTTAACATTCTTTCTAGGCTTGCAGGTGAAACAATCAAATGAAGGAATATTCATTTCACAAAGCAAGTATGCAAAGAGCCTAGTAAAAAGGTTTGGGTTGGAAGGAGCAAAAAGTTCAAAAATCCCCATGTGTTCTTCTCTCAAACTTGGTAGAGATCAAGTAGGTGAGGATGTTGATCCTACTCTTTATCGTTCAATGATAGGTAGCCTTCTCTATCTCACTTCTAGTCGTCCTGATATCATGTTCAGCGTGTGTGTTTGTGCACGTTATCAAGCCAATCCTAAAGTCTCTCACCTTAATTCTGTCAAAAAGATAATTAAATATGTTTCAGGAACAAGTGAATTAGGGATTTGGTTTAGTAAGGATACTAATACCAATTTGGTTGGCTTTAGTGACTCGGATTGGGCAGGGGATATGGATGATAGGAAGAGTACTAGTGGGGGGTGTTTTTACTTGGGCAACAATTTAGTTTCATGGTATAGTCGTAAACAAAATTGTGTTTCTCTCTCCACACCTCGAGTCCGAGTATGTGGTACCGGTAGTTGTTGTTCACAACTTATTTGGCTAAAACATATGTTAGATGACTATGGCCTAGAGAGTAATTCTTTGACTATGTACTGTGATAACCTGAGTGCTATCAACATTTCAAAAAACCCAGTTCAACATTCCCGTACCAAACACATTGACATACGTCATCATTTTCTTAGAGATATGGTAGATAAAGGCCTAATTAACATTGATCATATTGATACTAAGTATCAATTGGCTGACATCTTTACCAAGGCCTTAGACCACGAGAGATTTTCTAGTTTGAAAAGATCTCTTGGTCTTTGTAATCTCTCGAGTTCTGCTCGTCTGTGCTACCCTGTGATGTTATCACTTAGGGTAACACTTGTATATTAGTGTATTTTTTCTTTGGTTATTTATTTAAAAAAATGCTTTATTATTTGTTTAATCAAGTTAGCTTAGTTCTAACTGTGGCACATGCTGACCTTTTTGTTATGGTAGGTTATTATTTAGGTTAGCACGTCTGATATCATTCCCCTTCATATGCTTAAAGTGACAAAGTCACTAATCTTTTCTTTTTGATAAATAAAAGGCAAAGGCATTTTTTCATACTTTTCTCTCGAGCTCGGGGCACGGTGTTCGCTGCAACGATGTACTCTTGCCAATGAGAAGGTATGAGGTGATTTATGCTAAGTATTAGGGACATGGAGTTCGCCACTACAATGTACCCTACTTGAAAGGCATAGATCACTTGGTCTCTACACTTGAAATATAACTTGAAGCACGGAGCTCGTTACTACGATGCTTTCTTGTTTAAAGAAGTGTATTGAGACGTGTTTAACAAGCAATGTACTTAAAAAATATATATATAGGCATATAATGCCTAAAGTGCATGAAAAATGCTCAGCTTGTTATGCCTGAAGTGTCTAAAAAGGCTAAGCTTATTATGCCTCAAATGTTTGAAACTGAAAATTATTTATCAAGGGGTTTTATATCATATGTGTTATCCTACGTATTGCCATCATTGCCTTGACACATTAGTGTGTGCTATATTAGTTTTTTTAATTTCTTATTTTCGAAATATTGTTGATTAATTTCTCAAAATCTGAAAGTCTTTTTAATTAAAGAGTTTACGATTTTGAAAACGTCTTCAACAAGTTTCCTTTATTTTTGGTAAACTTAATTAAGTAACTAACCCATATTTATTTTTATTTGTGCATATATTGTTTTGGTTTAGTTACAAATTATTTAGTTTACTTATTTTTTTTGTTTTTTATGTTTGTACTTAAAAAAAAAATATTCTTTTATTTTTTAATTTTGTAACCGTGTTTTATCCTTGAGTTGGTTGGGGTTTTAAAAGTTTGTGTGGTTAGGGTTTATTGTTAATGAGTGGATAGGGTTAAAAGTGAGGGTTTTTAGGAGTTTAGATGGGATGGGGTTGTCTAATCAAATTAATTTTTTGTTCCCTCACCGTCTCTCTCTCTCTTAAATTCCTAATTTTTCTCTAACTCTCCTTTTATCTCTCTCTTACCGTTACTCCCTCTACCTCTTTAAACCCCGTTCCAGCGTCTTCCTCTCTTCTCAACCTAGGTCAAAAAAATTCGTTCCAAAATTCCCTCATATCTCCATGGCATCTCCATCCAAAGCTAGTACCGAACCTTCCCACACGGACCAAATGGACATCTCACCTAGCTTTGCTCCATCCGTGGCATCTCGCGTGGCCATGGAAACTTCCCCAATGATCACTCCAAGCTCTTCTCCACCAACAATGGCGATTGTTCCTACCTCTGGCCCCATTACCTCGTTTGATCAAGGCATTCCTAAGGTGACTCTCATCCCTACCGAGCCAAAAAGGAAGAGGAAAGCCCCAACTGCCAAGCTGTCTCCCCAAATCGCAAAAAGGAGGTCTTCCAACCGCATTAGATCAATCAAGTCCAAGGCAACTTCAAATACCTCTCTTGATCCAGTTGAAGTCTCAGAAAGCTCTATTGATGTGTCCTCACCCCATGTGAGTGACGAGAACTTTGAAGCAAACAAGGAAAAGGAGCCTTCTGTGGACTCATTTGATGCTTGGGTAGATGGTGATGAAGAGGAGACCCTCTCTGATTATCAGAAAAAGAAGGCCAAGGGCAAAGCGCGAGTGCTACCAGAAGTGCTAGCAAGAAGAGGATATCATCTGAGGTAACACTTGCCCCCTCTTCTGTTCCTAAACATTCCTCTAGTGATAATTCTGGTGATGAGGTTACTCAAACTGAAGAGGATAAAGCTTTTCCAAAACCTTTTCTTACTCTGGAATATTATAGGAAAGAAAATATGGAACTTTGGTTAAATAGTCTGAGTAAGAGAATTTTAAAAGAGAAGCACATTGATGAGGGTCAGTTGGAAAAGGAAGGAGTGGTTCAGTTTTTAAAGGACAGGAATTTTATTAATGCTAATAATCATGCATCTGTGTTTGTTGAGAGTGTCATTCGCAATTTCTTTGCCAATTTACATGCTCATTTGGATGATGAAGGGTCTGCTAAATATGGAAAAGTGTTTGTTAGGGGAAGAGTCTATTCTTTTACTCCAGCCCTAATCAACAAAGTTTTAGGCCTCCCTAATGTAGATGATGAGAGCATTAGGGTCAATAGAGATGAAATGGTAAAATTGCTCACTCACAACAAACTGCAGTCTTGGCCTTTGAAAGAGAAACTTCATGCTTCTAGATTATCTTCTCTCTATTCTGTACTACACAAACTGTGCATCTTCAATTGGCTTCCTACAACTAATGAACCTATTGTGACATTGGAGCATGCGAATGTGTTGTATAGATTGGGTAAAAATTTAAGGATTAACTTTGGAATATTAGTGTTTAAACACTTAGCTTCATGGGGTAGAAAAAAAGGAAGTGAACATTAGGTTTTTCCCCTATCCTTCTCTAATCTTCAAAGTTTTGGTATTTCAATCCTTGCCCATTGAAGCCTCTGATGTTTTCACCACTGAACCTGAGTATTATACCATTGATCAACAACTGAAAAAAGGTAAAAGGTATACAAAAGATCTTCCTTGGAACAAATCTGATGAAACAACCCCTGCTCCTCCCAGTGCTATCCCACGTGATACCCCAAGTGCTTCTCCAGGTGTTGCCCCTCATACTTTTGCAGAACCGATGCCGCAAGTATTCCGAACAACATGATAAATCTTTTGGGCAACTCGGACCATCAATCCCAAAGACTACAGCTTCTCAACTTCCCGCACAAATAGTCAAGTGCAATAGGAGAACTTGCTTTGAGGGATGGGCTAAGCTTAAGGTGTAATGATGCTTTTATTGATGAAATTTCTTCCCAAACAGGGGAGGATCTGGCTGCCGGAACTTCGAAGCTGTGCTATGCGGGTGCTACCACCAATCTTTGGCCCAAGTGATGGTGGAAGTGATAGGGAAGGAGATCGAGGAAGAAGAGGAGTTTGAAGAAGAAGAAAGCCGAACCTGAAGGTTGACAAACCCGAAGGTTGATGTTGCCGCTATCATATGGGTGACCGTTTTTGTGGTGGTCCTTAAAACAATTTCTGTTATTCTGGTTATGGTGGTGGTTCTCTAAACAATTTACTTTTTTTTTGTTTATTTTTGCTAAAACACTTTAGTTGGTTTGTTAATAACTTAATCGCTAGGTTGTTTTTGCTAGTTTCTGGATGATATTTTGCTACAATGATTATGGGTTTAATGATCACTTAGTTTATTTCGAAAACTTATTTAAGTTTGAAATAAATTAGTTTTATATGATTAATCATTGTTTGTGATTAGCTCCTTGATTAAGGGGGAGTTAATTTTTGTGGAAATATTATTCTCGTGTTTCTATGCTCGTACATTTACTCAGATATAGACTAATCCTACATGATGCCGAAAGACATTGGAGTTTGGAAAGAAATATTCAACTAAGGGGGAGATTGTTAGTGTAATCTGCAGTGATATTGCAGATGATTTCCCAAAAGTCCAGTGATATCGCAGATGATTTCTGGACTGAAAATTATATAGTTGTATATTTCTTTTGTTTGTTATTTAATGGACTAACGTGCTAATATGGTACGTATAGTCTATGGTTTATGGTTATATTTCAGGGTGCAATAGCATCAAAGAAGGAGCTAGACACGTGTGGAAATTGGAAGAAAAGAATTAATACATTTTATGTATTAATTCGTAACTTTGGCAAACAACAACAACTCTTATGGAGACTTTGTCAAAGGTTATTGCTGAGTTATAGAAGAAGTACAAGGATGATAAAGCAAAGGAGTACAAGGCGTGGAAGCATGGCTTGAGGATTAAACAACTCGGTTGCTACAAAATAGGAAGTGGGAGCTAGAATTGTGGAAACAAATTAACCCACTCTCCCTATACTTCCTCCACGTGCAAGACCAGCCCCAAAGGTCGTACATTGTGGAGTAGCCTTCAAGTAATTGAAGACTATAAATAAGCTTGGAAGGTTTATTTGAAGACATGCCAATTATTTCATCACATTCACACCTTTGAAAAGCTTAGAGATAGAGTTCTTTGTTTGGTTCTTTTTAATCCTTTCTCCCTTGTAATTTCGCACTTGATTACCTTGGTGTCAAGGTGTGTGAAGGCTAGGATAGGATTCCGTTCTTTATCTCTTGTTCCATAGAGCTTAAAATAGATATAGCTATAGGGAACTTTCGGCTTTGTAACTTCATTCATAGTGATTATAAAGTCTTGCCTAAGAGGCACTCTCGAGTTATATTTATATAACTTGAGAAAAACAATTTTGATGTTTTTATTCCGCTGAAAACTCTTTTACAAAATTGTTTTATTTTCGAAGTGTGTGTGTGTGCCATCCCAAGTGCTATCGTTGGTGCTGTTATCACCTTGGATATCACTTGTGATTCAAGCCGTGACAATTTCACTTTTGAATATGAAGACAAGCTCTGAACCAATTGAAAGGCCCTTGTTTGATATGCAGATGATCAGACAGCTATGGTTTGACTTAGCTGTCAGATATTTGTTGAATTGTGCAGCGGAATAAGTGAAGCTTGAAATAATGATAGGACAATGAACACAAGGAAATAATGCAAGTGTGTGAATATGTTTGCAGAAAATAATAACACAGAGAATTTAAAGTGGTTCAGAGTTCACTCCTCCTACATCCACCCCCACTGTCAATCTTGACAAGTCAGATCAATTTTATTATAATCTTAATCAACAAGAATTACAAATGATTGATCAGGCAAGTTCCTGGAACTTCTTCTTCCTAATTAGTACAAATAACTAGGGATACACTTAAAAGTACAGCCTTAAGTGTTTTTACAACTTGAAGTACGGCTCAAGATTTTACAAAAACAACTAATACACTCAAGGTACAGTCTTGAGTGTTTACAAACTATTTCTACACCTAAAGTACAAATCTTAGGATTTGGAATTTTGTGAATTAACACACTAGGGTTGTTGTTGTTGAAACAGGGTTTCAGTGAAGGTTTTTGGTTTGGAACAGATGTTGCTTGAAGGGTAGGGATTGGTGTGTAGGGATGTAAGGGAGAGGTTTATGGACCGTGAAAAGAGTATTTTTCAAGAGTATTTTGTGCAGAGGATGAACTCTTCTATTTATAGCCTTCAATGTGGCCGTTGGAATATGACTGCTGCAGCTTCATTAATGAGTCTTGACCCCACTTGTCCACTTGCAGTCTTCATGAGCCGGATTGAGTTGTAGGCTTCTAGAAGGTCTTCAATGGTCTTCAAAGGTGAACTTGATAGCCGCGAGGATACAGATCCATCTTGGTTGAGATTTTGGCATCAAAGAATGAGACAGAGTAATGGCTGTCTGAGGGACTGAAGCCATAGCTGTCAGATCATACTAAGGCTTAACTATCAGAGATGATCTCTAATAAGGATTGAGATGCACTTGATGATCTTGATATCTTAGAGAGGGAATATGATTCATGTTATTGATTGATTGTAACCAATGTATAAGGTAGAATCATAACTCTGTCGACTCACACCGCCGATAAACTGAAAGATGAATATGATAGATTTCCTCTTTTGATATAAACCCTGTTCTATATATATATATTCCTTTATCAAAACCAACTAACTAAGACATTGATCAAAGTTAGGTCCTAACACATTAGTTCTAGCAGCAGACTCAAGCAATGATACTTTTAGGGTGTAACTTTTTCTTTTTTGAAATTTTAATATATTTTCACATACCAAAATAAAACAAAAGGGGTAAAACATGAAAAATCTACTCCCTTCGTCCCGAAATGACCAATCTACTTTTTTGTCATCAACACGAAGGTATTTTTCGCAATAATTTTAGGTTGATTTAATCATACAATTGAATGCTAAAAATTGTTATTATTAGTATTTATAATGGTGTATCAATAATAACTTTTAATTTTTTATTAAAATAATTAAATTAACTTAAATCTATACTATACTATACTATACTAAAAACACGTCTTTCCAAAAATGGTAAAATGGCGCTAAAAATGTCACTATCAACTACATCAATTATGGAAATATTACACTACACCGTTTTGTTTACTACCATTTAAAAAATTATCTGTGACATCATTTATTTACATGACAGCTGTAGTATTGACACGTATTAGTTATCTATAGTATAAATGGAAGGGTGTTTGCTACAGTTCTTTGAATAGTAGCAACCGCCGAAATTCCCATTTTGCCCTCACTCTTTTGTTTCTTTCTCATTTTGCCCTTAAAAAAAATTAAAAAAAAAAAATTACGTGGTCTTGGACACGGACATGTGCTAGTACTCCTATACGTGTACCCCTTTTCCGTCCTTCCATGATAAAAGCTGATATTTTGAAATTTAAATATTGATTCTCTTGAAAAATGTTGGCTAACTTTCTCTGACAGGTTAACTATTTCTATTTGCACAATGAAAATTCTATTTGCACAATGTTTCCTAGATAAAAGTGTACAAAGTCAAAAACATACTCTCAAAAAAAAAAAAGGGAGTAACATGTCACAAATGATTACTACCCTACCCTATGTTTTATTCTTTAATGTTTTCTTAGTTTCCCCGTTTCAAGGTTTTTTTTTGTTTTACATTAATTTTAATAAAAAACTAGACAATAAAAAAGTTAAAAACATACTCTCTTCATCTTTGTTTAAAATTTTATTTTCCTTCTCTATCTATCTAAAGTTAAAAACATACTCTCTTCATCTTTGTTTAAAATTTTATTTTCCTTTTCTATCTATCTTTCGGTTTAAGGTTTTAGTTGATTTATTATATAAATAACAAATTATGAATAGTTCTTTAAAAAAAATTGTCCTCATAAAATTTAAATAATTATGCTACGTTTGTTTCGTGTAAAACGATTTCTCGTAAAATATTTTTCGGAAAATGAAAATATTTTCCGGAAAATGACATAAACATATTTTCGTATGTTTGGTAAATCAAACTAAAATATTTTTCGAAAAATATTTTCATGTGTTTGATAAATTAAAAGAAAATATTTTTCGGTTAAAACACAATCTGAGATAAATTGTAAAAGATATATAGGGTGGGGTAGAGTGATGGAGGTGTGGGTGGGTGGGTAGGGTAGGGGTGTAGATCAGTTGGGGTGAGGTGGGTGGGTGTAGGGTAGGGTTGGATAGGGGTGGAGTGGGTGGCGGGGGAAATGTAAATGGTAAGATGGTGGAGGTGGGAAGTTGTTAAAAATAAATTTAAAATGAGTAAAAAAGTAAAAAAAAAAATAACCATTATTAATTATCTCTCGTATACCGGTTCACATAATAAAACAATCTCAATAAAATATAACAAATTCTAATATTATAGTAAATGAAAATTTTTAATGTTTTTAACTAATTACCATTTTTAACTAATTACCATTATTAACACATTGTGCAACTCACGTGACTTACTCCCTTCAAATAATGTTTTAGAAGGCATAGAAAGGGATCAAACCTAGAGCTGTCAATTCGGGAATACGGGACGGGACGGGACTAAATTATGTTGTCCCACGACGGGAACGAGACGAGACGAGACTAAAATACTTTGTCCCATTCCGTCCCATTTGTGGGACGCGGGATCCCGTGGGACAATACGGAACCCGTTGACTAGGAGAAATAAGCGTTGACTAGGCGCCAAGGCCGGTCAAGGCCAAGGCCACGACCTATTTATGCTTGAAACCCCAGCTTCAGCCTCCTCATATATAAGGCCAAGGCACAATTTTCTTTCTTTTTGATATCAATGTGGGATAAATAGGCCGATTAAGAAGATTGGGTGTTAAGAAGATAGGGATAAATTCTATGTTTTTAGAATTTAGATCCTTCTCGATCACAGTTTTGCAACTTATCCTTCTGTTTGACAAAGAACTTTAGATGGTTAAGAAGATTGGGTGTTAACTGCTGCAGAATATGCTAACATGATTGCGTTGCAACTTTCTTAGTGTAGCCTTTAATTTAGAATCTGATGTTTGGTTCAGCTGTGATGGAATTTGACTTTCTTAGTGTAGCCTTTAATTTAGAGTATGATGTTTGGTTCAGTTATGATGGAATTTATATATTGAGGTCTTAATTTATCAAAGAAAAGCAGAAGGTATCAGGGCACCACAACCATATTTTGTTTGTCTTAGTTTCTGGATATAGCAGAGCACATCCACCTATGTTCTTAGTCTTTTTTGCTGCCTAGTGCAAGAATCATAGTTTATTGTTTTTTCTTTCAATGCGGGACGGGACGGGATAGGCGGGACCGCACTATGTTGTCCCGCGACGGGAACGGGATGAGACGGGACGAAACGGAATGGGACTAAAATATTCCGTCCCGTCCCGTCCCATTTGTATGGCGGGACGGGATGTCCCGATGGGACCGTCCCAACTTGACGGCTCTAATCAAACCCAAGATCTTATACATTGTGACTTTTATCTCTATCATTGAGTCACTTCTTATGAATAAATTAGTTTATTTTATACTTATTATACTATTGATTTTTTGGTATTTGATTAATTGAAGGTATGATATAAATTAACTTATTTTATACATATTTTTAATATTATAATTAGTTAATCTCTTATTTTCTATACTTTTTAATATTAGTATAGAAAATTTATTTAAATATATATTTAAATTATAAAATCCTTAATATGTTGAAATTAACTAAAAATAAATCATAAGTTAAAATATAATAATAATTAAAATAACCATAATATATGGGTGATAATAATTAGACCACTCACCCCTATATTAGTAGTCTAATTTAAAAATATTCATCATTTATTTATTAAATCTTTAATTCAAAATAATTATCATTTTTAGGTAAAAAAAATATATTCAAATTACTTTTTTACTATTTTATTGATATGTTTTTCAGTTTACTAATTTTTTTTATTGTGAGATACAATATAGATGAGAGCAATTAATAAAAATATATTTAATTATTTTTATCAGAATATATATCGCACTTGATCAACGAAGTTGAACTTTAACCAACTTTAATAATAAATTATTTATCTTGATGAAAATTTAAAAATAGTAATGAATAACGTTTCTATTTGTGTATCAATAACAATTTTTAGAATATTATTAAGATACTCAAATTAACTTTTTAATCAAAGTTCAAAGACAATATTTATTTTGAAACAATTTTTTTTTTAAACGAAAAGGGCGATGCCCCCTAAAATTTTATTAAAAAATGGAATAAAAATACAAAGCAGTGATGGGGGACTAGGCCTAAACCATCACACACCCAAAAAAAAAAAAAAAAAGGAAGAAGAAGAAGGTCAACCAAATTGCCTTCTATTATTCCAAGTCCTCTTAGGCTTAGTAATCTTTTCCCTCGCTTTCGAACCAGATTTTCTTCTTCCTGTCACCGCTTGAAAGCCGTCTTCTTCATCGTAGTAATCATCCAAATTTCCGCAATCAGTCATTGGAGCCCAAGGATCAACTTGAACTCCCCCAACCATACCTCCATAAAGACGGGCATCAGCAAAAGCCGAAGGAGATGTATCGGAGACACCGCCTTCGGGTTCAGAGTTACATTTTTCCAGATGAGTAAGAGCTACTTTTAGGTTTTTTGGGTTTATAAACTCCGAATTAAAATATTTGGGGTTCGGCGTACGAGCAGCGGGACGTAGGTTAGAAGCTGATGATGAGGCTTGATATTGCCGAACCTTTTCCCGAATTAAATTAATTTTTTCATCCCTAATTAAATCCGATTCAGATTGCACAATAACCAACTCAATCCCATTATCTTGTACGTGGATTTGATCAACAGTTCCTTCTTTTTCGGTATCTTGAGATACCAAAGAATCTCCAAAATTTTGGGCCACTACATGTGGGAATTCACAAGATTGCTTAGATACATCCAAATTCAAATTTGAATTAGAGAAATCATCACCAGCTTTTTCGGCATTACCCATAATGGAATCCGAAAATTGCTCAATCATTGCCGAATCTGAGCCTTCCTCCACGATAATGTTTTCAATGTTAGGGTTTACCGAATCCGGGTTAACCCGAGGGACCCCCTCACAAACCGGGTCGACCCTTTCTTAAGTTGCCTTTGGATCTCCATCACCGTTTACTGTGCCACCTATTGGTTCTTTCACCACCACCGGCGTATCCGTCATCCTCTCCTTGGATAATGATGGTTCTTTAGGAACCCAAGTACCTTGACCTTTACCATGCGGCTTAGGAGGGTGACCCACACTGTATCTTTGGGGCTAATTTCATGAACTTGAGTTGAGAGTTTCTTCATTCTTTTTCGGCAATCCCTCAACTCATGCCCTAGTAACCCGCATCCCTTACAATAATGGATGTTTCCTTCAAACTCTATCGACTGATAGAAACCTTTATCATTGGACTCACCTATCCAGACCTTCGTGGGCAATGGTTTAGAGACATCAACTTCCACACATATCCTAGCAAAGCTAGGGTGTGTAAACGCCAATGTACGATCATCTGCCCTTAAAAAATGTCCCAAGCCATTGCCGATACGATCTAAATATGCAGGTGCGAAGTAATGTAGTGGTAGTTTGGGTAAGCGAACCCACACCGCTACCATTTATTTTGAAACAAAGAAAGTATAATAATTGTTTTTTATTTTTTTATATCAAAAATGCTAAAACAACATTTATTTTAAATTAGAGAAAAATGTAAACATTAATTAAGGGAAAGGAGACACTATAATTATTACTCATATCATTCTATTTGAGGAGTAGGAGAACTAGAGTAGGAGAGTAGGATTGGGATTTGGAGTACAAACTTTTCATGATTAAAAAGATGATGTTTATTACTTCTAGGTTGTTTGCACATTATTTTAATAAAAAAATTGTGCAAATAGTAGGACCCTTCTTCATACACCATAAACACATTACACATTCACACCCCACGAGTAGAGAGAGAAATAACCCCAAGAAAAACAATAAACACACAAAAAGCAAAAATCTAACTCTCCTTTTTCGAAATAGGTGTTTGGAAGGAGCAAAATCGGCATACAATGATTTTCTTCGGTGGATTCAAGGTACTTGAAGCTTAAAGTTATTTTAATGTTTTTTCTAAACAAATCTGAAATTACGGTGAGATACATTTGATCGTGTTGATTTTGGTTTTGGATTACTGATCTTCAGCGAAGGACCATTGGCCAAAGGTTACAGGTATGGGCGAAATAAAATCTATGCCTTGGGCAGAGGAAACGAGGTTTCGACAGATAGGGAGGGATCGCATCGAGGATCGGTTGATCGAAGATTTTGTTTTGACCCCAGTTCTGCAAGGTAATGACTTGATTTATAAATGGGTTAGCCTAGATCTAGATTTTTTTCCTTCTTCGTTCTACCGAGCTTGAAGATGTATTTTAACTTTTAATGGTGAGATAATCTCTTTCCTTCATGAGTTATCACCAAATTTTACTTTAATTTAAATTTTTGTTTGTTATATTGGCTTTCTTTTATAAATTACTGTTGTGCCAATAATCAAAAATAATTTTTTTTTCTTTCTGATTCTTCTTCTTATAAATTCAGGAGTCAAGGACTCTTAAACCCAACTTCCAAACAAATAACCCATTTTAACCCATTTGAGATGAAAATCCCAAATAAACCCACATCTAACGGAGGGATACGGATGTTAACGTAATATCAAACTGGCGATCCAACTCCTTTCAAATCGCCCTCGCACGACATTGCCGGAGGATGCGGAGGCGTAGACGGCGGCGGAGGTGCCGGCGGAGAGTAATCGCCGTGGAAATCGAGAATTGAAAAGTCATCAATCGGCGAAGAAACAACAAATCGAACGATAAAACACACAAATCGTTAGGGAATGAAGAAGGTATGAAGGATGATTCGCCATTGAAAAGGGGGGAAAATCATCCGATTGAACAAATAGAAAGAAAATTAGTATAGATTAATTGAAGAAAAGCAAATTTTGAGATGAATTGTTGTGTAAATAACATAAATCGTATTGAATTATTGAAAATTTGCATACACGTATGGGTTGTTGGAGTGAGATTGCGTGTTGTTTGATTGAAGAACAAATGGCGAGAGAGAAACAGAATTTTTTCTCATTTAATTCTTTTTTAAAATTTTATTTTCAAAGTGCTATAAGAACTTTAAATGGTCCTATAACAAGTGCTATAGGACTTGGCAACATCATATACAAAGCTTTAAGACCTTTTAAGGGCCCTATATCAAGTGATATAGGACCTTTGAATGGTCCTATAGTAAATGGTATAGGACCTTTCACAGGCATTATTGTTTTGTATATGATTTTGGGAGGTCCTATACCAATTGATATAAGACTAATTAAAGGGCTAATAGCTATGTATATGATGTTGGCAGGTCCTATAGCAATTAGTATAGGACCAATTAAATGGCTAATAGCTATGTATATGAAGTTGGCAGGTCCTATACCAATTGATATAGGACCAATTAAAGGGCTAATAGAGTTGTGTATGATGTTGGCAGGTCCTATACCAATTGCTATAGGACAAATTAAAGGGCTTATAGAGTTGTATATGATGTTGCTAGGTCTTTAATTGGTCCTATAGCAACTGGTATATGACCTGGCAACATCAAATACACATATATAAGCCCTTTGAATGGTCCTATAACAACTGATATAGGACCTTGCAACATCAAATACACAGATATAAGCCCTTTGAATGGTCCTATAGCAACTGGTATAGGACCTGGCAACATCAAATACACAACTAAAAGAACTTTAAATGGTCTATAGCAGCTGGTATAGGACTTGAAAACATCAAATACACAAACTAAAAAACTTTAAATGGTCCTATAACAAGTGCTATAGGACTTGGCAACATCATATACAAAAGCTTTAATACCTTTTAATAGTCCTATAGCAAGTGATATATCACATGCTCTATTATCAAATAAAAATATACAAGAAGCAAAATACCAAATAAAAAGATTCCTATAAAAATATACAAGAAGCAAAAATACCAAATAAAAAGATTCATATACAAAGCTATAAGACCATTGGATGGTCCTATAGCAAGTAGTATAGGACCTCACACAATATTATACCAACGCATTAAGACCTTTGAATGGTCATAGCAACTGGTATAGAACTTAACAACATCATATACGAAGCTATAAGACCTTTGAATGGTCCTATATTCATTCAGGCTATAACACGAAAAGACAAACATAAACAATTATTTACAAAGAAATTCATGTAAACCGATCATTTCATTGGTACTAAACACACATACACACGTAAAAGAAAGCGATATTGAGCTTGCGTGTACGGAAATTTGAACTTGTCATTCCCATAATTTAGCTTCCATTTCAATCTCCCTAACAAAAATTCGAATATTCAGGCTTCACCCAGATAAAATTGAAAATTTTGAATGAAAAAGGAGTGCCTTTACCAGCTAAAATCTTCTCTATTTCCATGATAACTACTGATCTATATCAACACATGAATTAAATAACAAGCAAAAAATAGGGCAAATCAAGAAATAACAAGAATCAAATAGAAAAAAACTCAATTCGAAAAATGAATAATACGGAGAGGTTTGGTGAGATTGGCGAATTGGGGATTGGATGTTGGATGTTGATAAAGGGAGAGTGGTTTGTAGGTGGTGGATAAGAGTTTTGTAGGTGAGAATTGATCGGATCTTGGGTGCGCCGATGAAGACTGGGGGTTGGATGGTGGTGGAATAGGGAGTTGAGTTGACTTGGTGGTCGTCGATCGCCATTGTTGGGGACCTCGGCGTGTGAGGATGAAGAGGAAATATGGAATTGACGGAAGTAAACGGCAATTTTGGCCGTTCCATGGTAGGATGGGGTTTAAAGGGATTTTAATTTGGAATAACAAAGGAGTCAGTCTTTTTTTATTTGGGTTGGGTTTTGATGGAATATGATCTGAGTTTTGTGGTTAAAAAGGAATTTTTCCTAAATTCAGTTGAAGAAAGCGACTGAATTTAGGAAGGGTGTTCTTTATAAATTAGATTTTAATTTTTTAGCCCCTATATTGTTTTGTTATTATTTTGGAGTCCTTAATATTTCAATTGAGCTTTATATTTCTGTTCCGTTTCAAAATAAAATTTCATATTTACTTTTCATAAATTGTAACTATAAATTTTGTTAGGTTTATAAAATGGTTACTTTTACATGTACATGACATGTTTTAAATGTACAAAAATATTTTGAAAATATAATAATTGCTAAAAAAAATTCCTAAGTTTTTAAACAAAAATATTTCTTGGTTTCAAATAAATTTTTTTCTATAATTGATTGTCTTTTCGTGTTCTATATTTTATCAAAATGAGTGGTTTCAAAAACAAATATTTTGCAGATTTTTTTGTAGACGTGCTTAATTTGTGGAGGATGTGTAGGTGTTGGTTGTAAATGGATTTGAGAGAAATAAATGATTTCAAATTTCAAGATATTGTATTTAAGAAATAGAAAAAAAAAAAAAAATTCAATGTCAGTATTCATTTTGTTCCATAAAAATGATGTACTCTGTACTTTTAGCATTCTTTAACATGTTTTTTTTTTTTGTATGGATTCTTTATTTTTTTGGCAGATTATTTTGGAGGTGGAGACGGATGAGAAAGACTTTGATGGATGGAGAGAGTATTTTTTTTGGTGTTTTATTCCTTTCTTTTATCTTTTATTTTTCTTTAGTGTAAATTAAGTTATTTTTGCCCTTTATTTAGTTTATTTTTGTTCAACGAAAAATGGAATGATGAAATTGAGGGCATGAAAGTTTTTAATTTATACAATTATACGTCATAGGAGAGAGAGAGAGAGAGAGAGAGAGAGAGTTTATCGTATAAATACATATTTGTTTTCTTTATTGAAGGAATAAATAGAAATTTGTTAATTAGTTGTAGGGTTAGGTTTTTTTTTTAATGATGTCAAGTCAGAAAGAAATGAGAGAGTTTGAACTCTAAATCTCAAAGCGAGATTTGGCTTTATCAATAAATCACTAAAAGGACATTATAGGATTAGTTGGATGGAGGATTTAAAGCCTTATAAAAATAGGGATTGAATATGGGAAAAAATAAATACACGGTGAGGTGAATTTTATGAGTCATAGCCTAAAGTTATTTTTTATGTTAGTCAGTCGAGGGTTTATTTTCTTCCAAATGAACCCGGATAAGTAGCGTGTTTGAACGGGATATATTCAATAATTCTAATTGTATAAGAAATAATAATGAATTCAATAGCTATTTCAAATTTTATATAATGATTAAAAAACCTTATTCAATTATAATTAAATTAAAGATAATATTTAATTTTAAAAATGTAATTTATTAATGATACGAAATGTTTTTATTTTTTGGAACAGATAATTACTAATTTTAGGTTTGAAGGAATAAATACTTTGCGGTAGTTAGTCGGGTTGTGTGTTTGAACGACTTATATTCAATAAATCTAAATAAATTGTATTATGATTAAAAAAAACCTTTTAAATTACAATTATTAATAATACTAAATCTTTTTATTTTGTGGAACAAATGATTACTAATTTTAGTTCTGTCCAAGAAAATACTTTTGTTTTAAGTAAAAAAAATAGTATGAGAATATGTATAGTTAAATTATTATTAAACTTTTATTAAATAAAAGAATTATATATAATTTTAAAATATGAATGAATAAATAATTTTACAATTTCAATGTGATTATGATTTGTTTTACTTAGGTCGTCAATGGATAGTTTTTTTAAGAAAAACAAAGCAGGCTCTTAGTTTTTTTTTAGGGTGACAGTTTTGTTTTTTATTTTTCAGCTAAAAGATGAGGCAGTTTAAGTGTTTTTTTTTTCATGTAAAAGGAGGCAGATAATTTTTTTCAAAAACATGTGAAAAGGTTTTGATTCTTTTTTTTTTATATAGTAATATAATCTGGAAAGGATTGTTACAAGGGTGCTACAATTACAGAAAATGTAAATAAAATACAATTAACAAAAAACTGAAAATACAAAGGATAAGTTGTTGAATTTTTGATGCACGAGTCCAATGAAACCACTGTCTCCTTAAGACATATTCGACCCCTCACCGAGTGTGCCTGAGTTTGCTTGGGTCGCTTGTCTCCCAGGATAGAACGTGCGGACCGAGGGTACTTTGCACCTAAAGTTCCCGGCGAGTTGAATCGTGCTTGGACTAGATCACCTCTTCTTCTATAATGCAAGCTAAGAGGCCAAAGGATGAAGCAACAAAATGCAACCAAAGAGAATGGAGGAGGAATTCAGAAAATAAGTATAGTTCTCTGCTGTGGGTTTCTCTCTAGTGTTCTTCCGAGTGTCCAAAAGTTGTTCTCATTGTTGTTAACAAACAACAATATATAAAACTCCAAAAGCCTTAGGAATCCAAGGATTTAATTTGGAATTAAACCCATTAAACTGAAAAGATTAAATCCATTAATCTCAAATTTCAGTTTTTATTCCCTTTTCCACGGCTGTTACTGTTTGAAAATCAAACAATCATTAATGCACAGGATCTGCTCGGCCGAGTCATGTACCTTGCTCGGCCGAGCAAGACTTTGCCCAGATCTGCTCGGCCAAGCATGGCTTTCCAGAAACTTTTGTCAGAAAAATTCGAAGCCAATTTTTGATTTACAAAATCAAAATTTATTATCAAAAAGTGAGCCACATCCTTTGAGCATTTATATTTAATTCATCCAAAAACCATTTTGGACAGTTAAATATTTTAATTTCACAAACACTAAACCACTTAAGTAATTTGACAAAATTACCCTTTAGAAATTAATCAATTAATTTCCTTCAAAACACATTATTTTTCCAACAAGGATACCATTTATAATGATGTTCCCTAAAGATTTTTTTTTATCAAATGATGTAAATAGAGATGAGGGAAGATTTTTATCTTTAAAATATTCAATTTTATATAAATATACCTCTTATAAATATAAGAGGTATATTTATATAAAATTGAGTATTTTAAACGAGAGAGGCGTATTGAGAGCGTAATTTATGGGGAAATAGTACATGTATATATATAAATATAAGAAAATATATATGTACATATAGTTTCTTATTCGTATAACGTGTAACAAACGGGTCAGCGGCTATTCTTTTAAAGAAATCTATTTTTAGTTATTATTAACTTTAGAGTAAGTTTTAGGGGAAACCTGTTTCTTCATAAGTTATAAAAAGCCCACTTTTCATCCTAAAAATATCGAGTTTAGACCTTAAAACATTGAGTTTCGGCCTTAAAATAACTAGAAAATAAAATAGTGAGTTTAGGCGTTAAAACAGTGAGTTTAAGCTAGAAAATAAAATAGCGAGTTTAGGCCTTAAAACAATGAGTTTAGACTTTAAAATACCAAGTCGATATATTTAAAAACATGATTTTTTATAACTTATGGAGAAACATGTTTTCCCCAAAATTTTCTGTTAACTTTATGCTACTTTATGCAGAGTTACCTATTTGAATGATATTCGTATTTGGATATCGAATTATGTAAAAGATAGTTCATCCGGCAAATGAACTACGAATATTGTGTTTAAGAAGGTTTTCCAAAATGTGTAATACATATTTTTTATCCTTATTAATAGTTTCTTCTTAAAATATACTAGTCAGTAACCCGTCGATACCCGACGGTGAATACTTTTTTTTTTGATTAAGTAAATAATTATTTATGTGTTTTAATTGATTTTTAAGTAACAATATAAATCGAAATTGATAATCAATGTAGCGGATATTAGGAGTATAATTAATACCGAAAAAAGATGTTGACACATGATTTAACGTGGAAAGCCCTTGAGACAACTATTTCGCCGGCACAAAACCACGGGAGGTTAGGTCCCTGCCTAACCAAAAAACATTATTAAGATTTTAGTGTTACAACTTTGGAAGATGAAGAGATATGGTTACAATAGCGTGAGTTTAATAGTGTGTGCCTAAGTGTCAACATAATCTCTTCCATCTCCTATATATTTAAAGTAGTTTCAATCTCAAAATTTATTAGTATCATGAGCTAAGGACCCAAAGGCCCACTTTCCAAACCAATATCCCATTTTAACCCATTTGAGATTAAAATCCCAAGTAAACCCAAGGGCCCAAAAAGAGATAACTGAGCTAACACAGATGGAACGTCTGTTAATTACCTAAAATCTCTCCGTGATTTTTGGTAATGAAATCGTAATCCAAACATCAATTCCGGCCAAAATCAAACACAATTCCACGCGAGTGAGGTCATCGGCGAAGAGATTGAAGATCGACTCCTCCGTTCTAGATTTGCGTTATTCCGATTTTGTAAGGTATGTTTTAATTTTTATTTTTTATTTTTTAATTGAAATTCGTTTTTGACAGTGTTCATCAATTGATAGAAGATGTTGTTGCTGAATTAGGTTATAAATTTTTTTAACAATTTTTTGAATAAAACAATTATTTCATTCCCCTTTCAAACCTAAATTGAATTTTGACCTTGTTTATCAAATGTGAGAAAGAGACTTTATCAAGTCTTATAGACAGTGTTATAGGACCTGGCATTGTGTGAAAAAAAAATTTTGATACACTTGAATGTTCCTATAGCAAATGGTATAGGACCTTTCAAAGGCATTTTGATTGTGATTGTTGATGTCTTATGTCATCTGTAACAGGTCTTATAACAATTGCTATAGGATCTGATCTAGTGTTTATATGATTCTGAATTAACATGCTTCATTTAGTTTGCGATTATTTATGTGGCAGAGGACCTGTTCCAGGTCCTATACCATTTGCTATAGGACATGTTATAGTGTGCATTTGATTGTTTGATTAGGAGATAATTTGATTCAGTTTGATTGTTTGATTATGTGGTATATGACTTGTAATAGGTCCTATACCCCTTGCTAAAGAATCTGTTGTAGTGTTCATATGATTTTGAGGCAAATTTGTTCATTATATTTTTTATTATTAATGTGACAGAGGACCTGATCCAGGTCCTATAACATTTGCTATAGGACCTGCTCTATTTTGCTTTTTGATTTGGATGTGCCTTGATCCAGTAACAATTGTTATATAAAATCATGTATACATGAATTGTCCTTTAACATGCTTCGTTTTGTTTGCGATTATTTATGTGGCATAGTACCTATTCCAGGTCCTATAACATTTGCTATAGGACCTGTTATAGTGTGCATTTGATTTGGAGATGATTTGATTCAATTTGATTGTTTGATGATGTGGTATATGACTTGTAATATGTCCTATACCCCTTGCTAAAGGATCTGTTGTAGTGTGCATATGATTTTGAGGCAAATTTCTTGATTATATTTTTTATTAATAATATGACAGATGAACTGTTAAAGGTCCTATAACCTTTGCTATAGGACCTGCTCTATTTTGCTTTTTGATTTGTATGTGCCTTGATCCAATAACATTTGTTATATGAAATGATGTATATATGAATTGTCCTTGTTTGAGTCTTATGTTTTATTTTTGTTTTTTGTATGAAAAGGTGG
The DNA here is from genome assembly GCA_022495995.1 of Adenophora triphylla var. japonica. Classification (NCBI taxonomy): domain Eukaryota; kingdom Viridiplantae; phylum Streptophyta; class Magnoliopsida; order Asterales; family Campanulaceae; genus Adenophora; species Adenophora triphylla. Next base: position 1,968,953 of record JAFEMH010000004.1, read on the forward strand.
AAAACAACAATGTCTGCAGATAAGAGAATGACACGTATGCAGACAGGAAAATCAAATGAAGATGAAGCAGTTAGACTAGCATATGTTACACTGTCTCAAGATAAGAGAATAGTACGTTACTCACCAAAGAAAACGACAGAAGGAAAAAAAACCAAAGCAAAAGGAATAACCAAAAGTGCAAAGGGACTGACCTGGATCCCTTGTTTCAGATCAAACCTCCATTCTATATCATCTATCCTGACAGAGGTTGATTTAAGGGAAACACGTCTGAACAGGTTGAAGATATCACCTTTCTTCAACCTATTCAATGCTATAAACTCAAACAAAGATGTGAACTTGAGGAAGATGGACTCAACAATAGAAGATTTGATCAGATGCTACAAGCCAAAAGAAAAGAAATTTTTGTTGGGTAAAGTTTTGGTTGGGTTGAGTGCAAGTGATGTGACAACTATATTCGGGGTTGTTTCTGGAAGTGTATTGATAGATATGAAGAAGAAACGGGATAGGCACTCACTTGGGATAGTTGAGAGGCTTTTCCCCGACTGTAAAGCAAATGAAATAACAATGAAAAAGGTGAAGGAAAACTTGAGAAGGCTGGCCAATAGTGATAGAGAAGTTGATAATGGAGACGTGGTGAGATTACTAAATCTCATAGCATTGGGGTCTGTGTTCTTTGCTTCAAAGGGAGAGGTGATGTCTCCTGGATTTTTATATTATGTGGATGATTTGGAAAGAATGAAAAGCTATGATTGGTCAACAGCGATTGTAAATAACTTGATTCAGTCACTAGATGAGAAATATAAATAACCGATCCTCGTTGTTGGCTGTGTATCAATCTTACCGGTAATATCATTTTAAATTTATATCTCTAATTTTATTTTAGTTATTATTATTTACTATAAGTAAAATTATATATGAATGATCATATTTGTCTTTATTTTGTAAATTTAGTATTGATTTAACGAGCACACGAAGGTGATCAATGCAACAAGAAACTTGCTTCCAAGGTGTATGAAGTGGGAAGTGTCAAAAAAATTGCCAATTTCAAGGATTTTATCAAAAACTTGAGAAGTGATCAGGTATAAAACACGTTGATGATGTTATGTAGTAAATTGTTTAGTATTGTCATATCCTATACCAGTTGCTATAGGAACATTCATAGTGTTGTCATGTCCTATATCAACTGATATAGGACCATTCAATGTCTTATAGAATTGGTATATGATTTTTTGAGGTCCTATATCACTTGATATAGGACAATTCAATGTCCTATATGATTTTTTGAGGTCCTATACCAGTTGATATAGGACCTTTCAATGATTTTTTGAGGTCCTATATCACTTGATATAGGACCATTAAATTGTTTTTTAGCTGTGAATATGTGGTTGTTAAGTCCTATATCAACTAATATAGGACCATTCAATGTCCTATATGATTTTTTGAGGTCCTATATCACTTTTTATCGTTAAATATATTCATTCAATATAATAATTTTATCATAGGTTCAAGTTGAAGAGCTCGAATTGACAGATGAAGAGAAGGAGTTGTTGATAGAGAAAACAAATGAGGATGGAAAAGACGATGATTTTGAAATGTCAGTTGTAAAACATGGTACTGAAAAAAAATTGGGGGAGGGGATGAAGATGAAGGAGGATGTACGAATCTTCAAGAGTTAGTAGATAATTTTGAATTAATGTTGGGGACCAATCTGACACCTACTGATAGGTCAGGCGAGTGGGTCAAACGAATTGATTGAGTTGAGGAGTGAAAATGAAAATTTGAAGCTGGAAAAAGCAAAGTTGCTGGAACAGATTAAGGAGTACGAACTGAAAACCAACAACGCGATTGAAGAGGGGCATGTTTTTTTGGCTGCTGAGGTTGAGTTGAGGAGAACATTTGACAACGCGGTTAAAGAAAAGGACAGAGAGATTGAAAATCTTAAAAGATTGCAAGAGGAGAGACGAGAGAAATAAAAATTTTGGAAGAAAAATTGGCTGAAAAGGAAAAGGAAAGTTTGCAAAAGAAACCAAAAAGCGATGAAGAGAAGTGCTTGGAAATTTTGGCTGTGGGAAACCAGGACAAGAAAGTTGATTTGATGGGCTCCATGGAAAGAAGAGTAAAGGAAAGAGGGGATAAGAGGAAGAAGAAGGTCGATCCTGATTACACATACGACAGAAAGAAGAGGAGGCCACAAGTTTCAAACATCGAGGGGAAGAAGAAAACAGAAAAAGAAGAATTGGGTGGGAGTAAAATGGTTTTAGATGTTGATGAATTGGAAGATAACAGTGTTTTATTACCAACATTTAATGAGAACTTCAGTCTCACAACCAAGTCCATGGATGAGGCAACAAAGAGAAAATTTACAGATTTATGCGGAAGACTCGCACGTCTGTAAGTAACACTTTATTAAAATTTGTTTTCATTTATTAAAAATCTTGATGATAATAGAAATGTTTTTTTTTTGTTTCAAGTGACAGTTTATGGTACATTTCGGGATTGCATGTGGCGATGTGGCAACTGTGGGAATTGGCTCATGATAAGATGACCGAAGCTTCGGTACAAACATTTTTTATCCCTGAACTATTTTGCATGAATGCTCTATTTTGCTTTTTGATTTGGATGTGCCTTGTTTGCTTTTTGCTTATAACACTTGCTATAGGACTTGTTCTACTGTTAATATGATTCTGAGTTAACATGCTTCATTTTGTTTGCAATTATTTATGTGGCATAGGACCTGTTCCAGGTCCTATAACCTTTGCTATAAGACCTGTTATAGTGTGCATTTGATTTGGAGATGATTTGATTCAGTATGATTGTTTGATGATGTGGTATGTGACTTGTAATAGGTCCTATAACCTTTGCTATAAGACCTTCTCTTTTTTGCTTTTTGATTTGGATGTGCCTTGATATAGGTCCTATAACCTTTGCTATAGGACCTGGATGTGCCTTAACCCAGTAACAATTGTTATATTATTAATGTGACAGAGGACCTGTTCAGTTCCTATAACCTTTGCGATAGGACCTGCTCTATTTTGCATTGGCTCTCGATTTCACTCCATAAAGCATAAAGCTGATAATTAGGACTTAACAACGTGTTTTTTTTTTACAATAATAAATATGTGGTTTAATACATATGCCAATGAACGCTGACTTGTTACTCATTAAATGGAATTTTAGGTGATGGATGCTTACCTAAACATTTTGAGGGACAAATACAAAGAACTCCCCCTCCATCCGGGTGGACGCCAAAGGCCAAAAGTTAATTTTGTCTCAAGTTTTGCTACCGTAAGTCTTATTTATTGATTTAAAAGATACTTACGCCTCAAATTTTTTAATTAAAGTTAATTATCGCCTTTATGCTTACATTTAAAATTTATTTGTTTCCAGCAATGGTTGAAGGACAAGAACTCAGAAGAAATACAGAGAGGAATCAACAATGTCATCAAACAATTTACGGATGATGAAACAATTTTTATATTATTTCCAATTCACTCATCAAGGAATGATCGTGGTGTCAGGACAAACGATCATTGGACATTGCTAGTGCTTGACACAGAAAATGGGGAGTATAAATTTTACAACTCCATGAAGAGGACAAAAGGAAAAGACCACTACGCAACACACGGAAAACTAATGGTAATATTTTATATATGAGCTGTAATATGTTGTGTATAATGTTACAAGGTCCTATAGCAACTGCTATATGACCTTTAAAATGCTTTATAGCTTTGTATATGACGGTGCCAGGTCCTATATCAACTGCCATAGGACCATTCAAATTTCTTTTTTTAAATTTTTTGAATTCTGATACCTGGTGTTTGATTTCACGTATAATAATTGATTCCTTTCTTTCAATTTCAGTTTGATCATGTCAGGGCACTGTACAAACGACTAGAGGAGACTCAAAAGGACGTGGATACTTTCATAGATTTGAAACGCGGAGACATTCCACAATAGCGAGATGATAGTTTGGATTGTGGAATAATCGTCCTAATGGAAGCAGAGGAGATGTTTGATAAAGGAGTAATTAGCAAGACATATGAAGACGATGTTGTCTCGAAGTATAGGGGGAAAATGATACATGACATTTTAGCAAGTCCCCATTGTCCTCATCATTAATAAATTAAACATCTTAGTTTCTTTTTGGATGGAATTATAAAAATTGATGGTTGTTGAACAATTTACTTTTATATTTGATATATGTTGGTTAAATATATTACAAATATTTTTAAGGTCTCATAGTAGGTTTTCTTTATTAATTCTTAATCATCAAAAACTGAATTCAACAAATTTATAAATGAGTTTAAATACTTCTCCAAACCCTAAAACAAATAGCCCAAGAAAGTACCAAAATAACCCTAATTAAGATAAATCAAAACATCAGCAATGAAACATAAAACGGAATAAGGAATAATTGCAATTTGAGCGTGAGGCGTGCGCCTGGATGAGTTCATGTGGCCGCCTCAGCGACCGTGGCTAGCTGATCCTTCGGCCCTTGGTGAGGCGAGCGCCTGGACTGTGGGATGCGGCCGCCTGGAAGGCCGAAAGTTGAAGCTGCTCTGGTGCAAGTTGGGGCGGGCGCCTGGGGACTGATAGGGCGGCCGCTGTCGCTGTCTTCTTTGGAACACAACATTGAACTGCATCAATGGTCCTATAGCAAATGGTATAGGACCTTTCAAAGGCATTATTGCTTTGTATATAATGTTGGGAGGTCCTATACCAATTGCTATAAGACCAATTAAAGGGCTAATAGCTATGTATATGATGTTGGCAGGTCCTATACCAATTGCTATAGGACCAAATAAAGGGCTTACAGAGTTTTGTATGATGTTGGCATGTCCTATACCAATTGGTATAGGACCAATTAGAGGCATGTTACTACAGGAATAAGCCTGTTACATTTCCTTCATACGTAGGTAAAAAAAAAATTAACAACAAATATTTTAGGATATTGAAAAAATCAATTAACCAAAATTCTGAAATTAAAATGATTGTATAACATTGTAATGAACATGTGTGTAATGTCAAATAGGACGTTTATAGAATTAAATTAATAATTATTTGAATAAGAAAACAATGACTCAACTAAAAGTAATTTGCAATGGCTCCTTGCATGATCTTTTATTATGATAACCTTCTTTTCCGCATCGACGACATTTCATCTTCCTCTTTGTACCTTCTCCTCTAGAAATGTAGCGATTTTTCCTTGGCCTACCAGGGGGTGTTTTATTTCGGGAGGAAGAACCACGGATTCCGCATCAACTACAGGAGGACATAATGTAGAAATAGCTGGAATTGACAGAGCATAAGATTCCTTGTAATTCCTTACCTTGAAATAATCTTGAATGAAAGAAGAAGAATTGTTCTTAAACCTGCTGAAGACGGATATGGAATGAACACACGGAAATCCATTCTGCTGCCACATCCCACATGAACATGTGTATTCCTGTATGTTGACAACCATAGAAGGATCTGAATGAACTTCAAATACATATTCATCGCAAGCATGTATGATCCATGACCTTCCTTTGTCTGCACATTCCAAGTATAGCTTCTGGATGGATGGACACAACACATTTGCCCATGAATTTGAGTCTTGTTTACGTCTACACATTCTTGACATAATCTTCAAACGTATAATGTCTATCAACTCTACAACAGGGAGAGATTTATACTCCTTTATCATAGCATTAAATGACTCAGCCGCATTTGAGTACAATTCTCCATAACGATGACCTCCAAAATAAGCAGCTGCATAGTTTTCTTTCGGAAGATTGTTGAAAAACTCAGACACCTTCGTACCGCCCTCATTTATGATTTCGTCCAAAAGAATCTGAAAGTGCTCAGGTGTTGGAGCTTTTGAAAGTTTAGAAAATTTGTGAAGAATATTGGACCGCACCTCCTTCGATAAACCACCAAGTTTATTTCTAAGGTTGTTTTTTAAATGGAACATGCAGAATGAATGGTGTGAAAACGGCATAACCTCATGAACCGCAGTAATGATACCCTGATGACGATCCGAAACAAATGTCACTCCTCGCTCAGTTATGTAAGGACGGAGATTTTGGAGAAACCATGTCCAATTTTCGTATCCTTCGATCCAACCACAACAAAAGCAACATGGAATAGTCCTACAACCAAAACAATTCATAAAAAATTAATTTATCATCATAAAATATGAAAAAAAAAAAAAACCAATAAACAAAATGTGAAAACATAAATAAGTTGTCTCATATCACGTGGTCTAATACATTTGATTGGTCATATAGAAAGTGATAAAGGACCTGAAAACATCATAAACACAGCTATAAAGACCTTTGAATGGTCCTTTATCAAATAATATAGGACTTGCCAACGTAATATACAAAACTATAAGACCTTTGAATGGTCTTATAGCAAGTGGTATAGGACCTGGCAACTTCATATATAAAGCTATAAGATCTTTGAATGGTCTTATAGCAATTGGTATAGGACCTGGCACCTTCATATATAAAGCTATCAGACCATTGAATGGTCCTATATCAAGTAGTATAGGTACTCACACAATCATATACATATGTTATAAGACCTCTGAATGAACCTATATCAACTGGTATAGGACTTAACAACATCATATACAAAGGTCTTATACCACAAACTCAACTTAATTCTGATGCTACATAGAAAAAAAAAATTAAAAGCATTAATAATAAAATTCTCATACCATTATCTCCATCTTTCGCTGTTGCTGCAAGTAGGGTACCCCGAAACATTCCAGTAAAAAATGTGGCATCCAAAAATAACAAGGGACGACAAAACTTAAATCCCTGCAAACATGCCCCAAATGCAAAAGCACCGCTGAAACGAGAAGTCACAGGATCAGACTCAAACTTCACACAACCATCTGGATCCACCTCCCTAATTTTATCTGTATATGCTTTAAGCTTATTATAAGCAAACTTTGCATCACCAAAAATAATGTTTTTTGCCTTCTCAACTGCTCTCCAAACAACCTTGTAATGAACAGTGAGGCCATACTCTGTTAGCAACAATTTTACAAGAGAAGCAGGACTAACATTTGGATCATCTCTAACTTTATCACGGATAACACTGGAAAGAACTTCACATCCCATCCTTTGCCCAAAATCACAACTAATCGCATCCTTGCATGTATGATCAGGAATATATTTCCTTATGTAGAAATATCCACTGCATTTTTCAATTGAGGCATGTATCTTCCATGGACAACCTTTTGATTCTTTGTGTGAGCATACAGCCGTAATACGAGATGGTTCATTTTTCACATAATTGAAATCAAACCCCACTTCCGTTGCAAACTTACACAATGCATTCCTAAATTCACCAGAGCCACCTTCAAATATCTGCCCAATATTTTGTATTGCGTCTGCCCATTCCGCACTTCTCATCCTCTTTTCTTTGTGATAAAAGAATTTGACATTATCCTCATTTCTACTACTACTGCCTTCGCATAAAGTGGAAAATGATTTCTCGAAGGAATCACTAACATTACTAACACAGATACTCAAATCATTCACATTTATTTCTATTAACTCAATATTCCTACGAGCAATCATAACACCCATACAGATGAAATCTTGCTCACTAGCCAACATGCACGACCTTTTCTCAGCTAAAAGATATGACATCGAGATTGTCTCCTTTTTCAAACTGTTCCATCTGTTGCAACTAAATTCAACAATAGATTCATAAGAATCAAATTGATCAAACCTAGTAACAACAGAAAATCTTCCATAATTCAACATCACCATCACATTAGACTCCATTGAAGGTAAATTTATTTTACCTGAAAGTAAATTCAATCAAAAAATTTATCAAAAACTCAAAATTCTGAAGAAGAAGTAGAAAAAAAAATGAAAATTAATACGAAATATAAATTGAATTCAATCAAAATCATAATTCGGATGTAATAGATTCATACCTTATTGATTGAATTGGATGAAAGGATTGAAATTTCAAATTTCTTCAATAGCGACTATGGCGGCATGAATTAATGCATGAATTAAGCGATCGCGAGAATGGATGTTAACGGCGCCGTCAATGTCTTTGGCTGGTATATAGCATATTGGGGTTTAAAGGGATTTTGATTTGGAATATAAAAGGGAGTTGTCTTTTTAAATTTGGGCTGGGTTTTTTTGGGTTATGATTTGAGAAATGTGGGTAAAGAGGAATTTTTCCTAGTATCATTAGGGTTCAAATTCAAAACCTTTATGATGTGATGTGAATATGTATAGTTTTGAAGAAATAAAATAGGCGAACCTGGACTGAAGTCGTTGCAATCTCAAAATTTATGCCGGTAATTTGATTAAGTATTGTAATTGAATTATGGAACGAATGCAAGGGAAGGATTGAGGGTGGAAGGAATTCTTGGATTGTTAGAGTTTTGGAAAGTTGGGGTTATCTGTGGGTGTTATAGAGGCTTTGGCATTTGATAATTAGGGATGCTATGCAGTTCGTGATTAATTTGGGACATATTTTGGTATTGCATGGATTTAGGTTCTGCAGATTTTTGGATGCTGGATTGCTGGCCATGTCATTTTGCTTGCTCGCCCGTGCAACCGAAGGATTTTTAAGCGTGGAGTTTCTGTTTTCTTGGAGCGTCCGCTCCCAATTTTCTGGTGCGTCCGCTCCCCTGGAGACTGGGCTGGGCGGTGGATTATGCCCCTGAAAAATACACAAACCCCCCCCTCAAACTATATAAAAAAACCCACCTATATAAAGTTATTAAATTGCAAAAATCACAAATTTACAAACCTCACACTCCTGGTCCAATTCGGTCGCAATTCGCCGCTCCGATCGAAGACGCCGCACGAAGGTCACGGGCTCACATCGACGGCGTCGGTCACGGCGCACAGGAAATCCTTAGCGACAATTGCTCCTTCTCTTACAGTTAATTCCGTAGTTATCTCTAGGGTTTGATTTTGTGATCGTCTTCCTCGCTCCTTCTCCTGCATCTCTCTCTCTAGGGTTTGATTTCGGATCGTCTTCAAATTTGCTACATTTTTCTGTAATTAATCGAAAATTTGTTATCTGTTTGATTTTGATTGCCATTAAAAACTAAGAATATATGATTTATCCTGATGCCTGATCGAAGTTTTCTATATTTTGGATGCCAATTGAAATAGTCTATCACCAATTTATTATTCCCATCAAGTAATTCCTCATTACATTCATTTAACTAATTATTTGAAAGTTCGTACATCTGTTTTATTTTCAATTTGGATTTATTCATAAATTAATGGATATTTTTGGTGAACTATGTTATTTCTTCTAACTTGTCCAATTTGCGAAACAAAAGAAGATCGAGTAACCAACTAAGAATTATCATGTCTGGCTGACCCACAAATATGTGATCATTAAAATACCAAATGAAATACCATAGTTCCAAATAAAATTTTCGCAAAAAATCCTCTTATTTCTAGCCACAATAGTTTAAAACTGAAAAAAAAAATAAAAAATATTGTACTGAGTGAAAAAAGTTGACAGACTGAATACGATGCTAAACAATCCTTGTTGCCTATTTATCCAATTCCTCTTGTTTAATTTGCTTGATTCCCTTCGTAACAGACAATTGTATCTCTTCATCATTGGAGGTAGTATCTAACAAACGTTTTTGTGGAGTGATTGATGTTGAAGAACCTGTCACACACGTATTCCAAAGGCTTATCCTACATAATAACAACGTAAAATAACATGATCATAAAAAGCAAACTCTCAAAATGAAAGTGAACTAGAAAAATAAAAAGTAAAATATGGATACAAAGAAATTTACCTCATTATTGCAGTTCAAGCTGGTCACAATTTCAATTCCATGATTCAATTTGGAAGCAACCTCCTGAAGTTTAAAACAATTAATGGTTATGAATTTGAGCTTTTGTCTAAAGCTAATGTGATGTATTTTCTACTTACATTATCATTTATGAGTGATAAAAACTGGGATGATATTTGTATCCTCTTATAATTGCTTTACTGTGAAAGTTTGTTTATCTTGATCAGTATCTACAGTTCTTTGGTCAACATCAATCCTGAATAAGCATCGTCTTTAAAACATTTTTCGAAAAGATTCAGGTAGTTGGCCCTGTTGAACATCATGTTATATGAACATTATTTTACATCTATTATAAAGTAGTAATCTATCTAATAACAAAATAACAACAAATTAGCTACCTCTGAGACATCGGCAAGAACTACAGGAGCAGACATTCCGAGCAAAGAAGATGTTGTTGCATCGAATAAAACAAAGTGTGTCTCAGCTAGATCTATATCATTCATATCAGTGACCAAAATCCTGATTTTGAACCTAAAAAAAATAGGTACACAATTAATTCGAATGAAGATAATGATTATAAATCTTTTTTATTTGTATATATATATATAAAAAAAAATCAAATCCGTCAATTACCTAGGGATAGCATTGCCATAAGTTGTCTTGCATTAGGACAGTTTTTACTGCTCTTTTCAAAGCCTTTAGCACACTTTATATTGCTACACCCATCATAGTACCAGGTGGCATGTGAATCCACATCCGATATGGTTGCCAATACGGAGTATACGCCAACCTAATAAAAATTATTATAGTAAAAATGATTAATGTTGATTCAAGAATATTTAAATGAGTATAACCTTTATAAAAATTAAGTATATTTATAATATACCTCTGTACATGTGAGCAAATCACCAATCGTCTTGAGTTCTTTTTTTTTCAACCACAGATCACTATTGATACGACTACTATCATTAGTGGTAATAGTCAAAGAACGACTAACCGATGAAGATCCAGTTTCACGCCTGTAAAAGTGATATATGTAAATTAACATAACCATACAAATTTGTATAACAAATTCATGGATTCTTATAAAGGTTTAGTGTTCATTTACTTGCTAAGATAATCCGCTACTTCAGGGAACGATGCATTAATATGCATTATTGAAGCATGCTTCATAGTAGTAACTTTGATTTTCCCTGTATAAATATTATAAAATTCACTCACATGATAATATGCCTTGAATCAGAAACGTAATTGCAATTTAAGTAAATATATGTAAAAGATACCTTGGTATGTAGATAGCATTACAAACTGCAAAACCAAAATCACTGGGCCTTCCTCGTTTTGACCCCTATTGTCAATATACTATTTTAACTTATCTCCAAATGAGGCCCACAGGACGGCAGTCAACTCATTTCCACTGTCAAAATAGTAGAAAGTAATTATAGAATATATCTTAATTAGTCACAAAATATATTAATTAACCTTTAAAGAATAAAATTTTTGAAACACATACGCATTATCAATCAGCTGAACATCTAACTTTCTAGCATTAAACCTCTGCACAAACTCAAAATCTCTAAGAGGTAAAATCACCTCTCCAATCACATCTAGCAACTATTCAGCAAATGTAAGTAAATATCATAGTAGTAACTTTTGTTTTACCTTTATAAAGATAATCTATATAAGATCGGAAAAATAAAAATATATGCGATTTATAGTTCTCACCGACTACAAAATCCAAATTCAAACTCCCAATTGTTTGAAAAGGCGTGAACTCGAAACTGTTATCTGGAATTTGGACAGACTTATCGACTTCAGACACGTCAGTCGCCAAACTCATACACAGTTTCCATTTGTGATTTAGTATCGCCTTTTGCAATGGTTGAACGCAGTTTTCTTCGACACCAAACTTTGAAATCTTTAGCATTTTCCCTTCTTGAAACTTATTTGTAAATTGGGAAGGCAATTTGCTAGGGATCATTGCTTGGATTTTAGATCCCTGTATAAAATATTAAATATCATTAATTAATTAATTAATTAATGAAATATTAATAACATGTGGAAATAAATATATGAGATCTATTACCTCCTGATCAACCAATATCATTTCAGTTGATTTTTTTTCGTATTGTCCAATCAACTCCCATTGACGTAATATGCGGACATTAACGCTGGATTGTTTAGTTTTCTTGTCAATTGATTTGACAGCAATCATACGGCTTGTAGCCATTACCTGTGTTTTAAGTCAATGAAATACATAAGCATCTTAATATTAAAGCAAAACTAAACGAAGCTGATCTTTTATGGTAATCAATTTAAACATTTTGAAATTCAATTCATACCTAATATAAAGAAAAAACTGTTCAATCAAATGTAATCAATTTAAACATTTTTTTTTATTCTGTAAGTAGTTTTTAAAAACTATATACACTACAAGAAAAATAGCCTTTCGTGACTGCTTTCTGTGATGGCTAAAAAAAGCAGTCTCCATAGACCAGATAAGGAGACGAAAATAAAAAGCAATCACGTTACCTTAAAGAGATGGCAGTACAATCACATATGCAATCACGTTTGATAATTTCGTCCGGAACGCCAAACCCTGGAAACAGGCGCCAATATGAAAAATTAAACGTGACCGCTTTTTCGAAACCGTGATGACTTTTGCAATCACGTTTGATTAATTATATAATTTAATCAATTTAAATACATGAAAAAAGTAATTTTAATAAAAGGTGACGGCCAATTCAATCACGTAAAACCTTTAACTTAAGTGAATTAAAAAAATAAAAAAAAATTTGGATACATAAATAAAATAAAGAAATAAGAGTAAAGAAGAAAGAAGAAAGAAGTCAAGAACGAGAACGAGAACGAGAACGAGAACAAGAACGGCACCTCTCTCTCTCTATCCGCTCTCTCCCTCTCTGCTATTTCTCTCTCTCCGTTCCGTTTCGCTCCGCTCCGGTCATCTCTCTCCGCTCGTCGTCTCTCTCTTTTCGATCCGAAACCGAGCCAGTTCTCAATCAAGAGGTATAATTCCCCTCATATTTTGAGTTTTTAACATGGATTTGACCATTTTGATCCGAAATTGGTCTATATAAATATACAAAGATTGCGTCTTGTATGAATTTGAAGATAGTTTGATTTGATTTTGAAAAGTCAAATTTCGAATGTTCTGGTATATTTTGTTGGTGTATTTTTGTTGATTAGATAAGTTCTTGATTTGGAGTTTATTTTTAACCCAAAATTAGGGTTTAATTCCTGGTGTTCTTCCCCTAATTTTCATGGTCTTATTATCTTTGTCTCCCTTGCATTACAATTTTTGAGTTCATCTCCTTGTATAGTTACAATTTTAATGTCACGAGTTGGTTGAAATTGGTATGAGTTGATATTGTAATATGTGTTTGTGTTTGTGTTCTTAAACTTTCCTCCAGATCACAAATTCACTTGAGCAACGCTGTTACAAGGAATTGAGATTGGAAAACTTTCGATCAGCAAAAATCGTCATGTGTATTTACAGGAAGTTGTTAGTATCTTGCAGGGATAATATGTGAGTTTTCTCTTTTGTTAAATTCTCAATCCTTCTAACATATACATAACGTTTTACATGCACACATTGCTTGTTTATGAATGCTTCTTCTGTTTTATGTGCAATTATTAATTTTTGATGTAATATATTTATGCTTCTGGTCGCAGTTTCGTGAATTATTCTAGGTAATCTTGGTTTATGTAATAATTTTATTATGTTCTATGTAAGTAAACTTGGTTAACGTCAATTGTTGAGATAAATTAGGGACCTTTATTGAAGAAAGTTGTTGTGTGCATTTTTGGTGTTGAGGGAGGTGTGGGATTGAGTGCTTAATGTTGCATAAAATTGATTATAAGCTAGATAAACCAATTGAAATAGAACAGTAAGGTTCAGTATGCTGCTGCTATTCTCTTATTTTAAGCTCCTTGAGTCAAGTTGTGTTGGTTCTGGTTGGATGTTTAAGCTCCTTGTGTGCAGTTGATGTTTGTTTTGATTCGATGCCTTGAAGTCAAATGCACATTTACATTTGAATATGATTAAACCAAGTATTTTGTAGTACCTCTTTCTGTCCCCCTCTCTCTCTCTCTCTCTCTCTCTCTCTCTCTCTCTCTCTCTCTCTCTCTTCGCCACTCACTTGCTGTAAACATTGAAAATTTTAGCCATTAGCATATAGTATGAGCATTGCGCCCATCAAGAACCTCTTAATGAAAGAAGTAAATATCCTGCATTCCCTATTGCGCCACTGAATTGTAATTGCTTTGCGAAAGATCTCCTTACCTGCGGCTTAGAAAGTCCAATGAACCACCAAATAGAAACACGAGACTATTCTCAGAATGCCCATATGTTCTTGTACATATATATAAAAAAATAAATCTTTCATGTTTAATTTTTCTGGATATCAATCCTAGATGGAATTTCTGATAAATAATTTCTGGACTCTTGAGACATCAAAAGGAAAATGAATAGTAAGTTTTATGGATTCTTTCCTGTACTTGTTTGTGCCTAAATATTATGAATTTCTATGCCAGGCCTTTATTTGCAGATAGTTTGCTAAGCATCATTCATACTCTGCTGGATCAGACCCGACAGGAAGAGATGCTAATTATTGGATGCACGACACTCTTTGACTTTGGAAACAATCAGGTTTGTGATCTTAAGTGGTTATTTGTTTTGGTTGATGGTTAAATCATCAACTACTGCAACTTTAGTTCTCTGTATTCTGCAGAAAGATGGGACCTACATGTACAATTTAGAGGGCTTCGTTCCGAAACTCTGTCAACTAGCTCAAGAAGTGGGGGAAGATGAAAGGGTAGACAAACTTCGATCAGCTGGGTTGCAATCCCTTTTTGCTCTGGTATTTTCTTTATGCTTCCGACAGTTTCTTCTTAACCTCAAATACCAATATTTGAGCCTTCAGAATCACAGGAGTTTTGTTTTGTTTGTTATGAATGGATCCAGAAATTAAGCACATCTGGGCGCCATAAAATTTTATCTTGTCTGTAGTATATTAACGAGATGTTAACCAGTACTTCTTTTGTGCTTATAGGTTTGGCTTATTGGTGAACATTCCCATATATCAGTGGAGTTTGACAATGTAAGTGCACTAAAACTAAACTTATATATATGTGTGTGTGTATGGATGTATATGTATATGTACATCAAAATTTGTGTTTGTGTGCCCTTTTCCTTTCTTTTTGGGTTTCCATTGCCAAGCTATTCAGTCAATTTGTTAAAAGAAAAATCCAGAAAAAGAAACATGTCCGTCCCTTTTTGGACAAACTATAGAAGATGTGTAACATATTTTGCAAATAATTAATATGATAAAGAAAAAAAACAAGAGAAAAAACCTGTAAGAAGTAAATACTTCATCCTAGTCTGCCGTAATACAGTGTCCAATTGTTTTGTTCAAGTGAAGCTATTTGCTTGACGTAAACTTGACTTTAAAATCACTAGGATATGTACCATTTTTCATTAAACAGATTATTTAGCAGTCTCGGAAAATTTGGAGGTCCAAGTAAGGAATCCAAAGGTCAATAATTTGAAAATGAACTTTTTTTTTTGTTAAACAGATTGTTTCAGTAGTCCTGGAAAATTTTGAAGGTCCGGGTAAGGAATCCAAAGATCCAAAAGAGAACCGGTGGGTGCAAGAAGTGCTTAAAGCTGAGCATCATGTCCTTGAAACAGACATCATGGTGAAGTATCCATCCTGGAGAATGATCGTGAACGAAAAAGGCGAAGTAAACGTGAAACCGTAATGTCTTGCAACAAAACTTTTAATGTCTATACAAATATTCTAATTATTTTTTTAGCAGAAAATAAGAGGAAAGTTTCACTGTTTCTGATTGGTAAGAATAAATAAGTGATAGTATTTACTCAAACGGACCAGGATATCAGGAAGGTTTGGGGCTGAGATTTACTGTTTCCTGAAATTCAGGTTGATTGGTCTTGCTAATGGTAGGTTCTCTGAGGAACTTACAGTAAAGAGATGAATGTTGATTTTGTGCATTGTTTACTATTTTCTTGTTAAGCAATCTGAAGAATAGGGCAAAATAAAGCAATCTTAGTTAATTATCTCCGTGGCACTAGTTTCTGTTCCCAGCTTCATCTTGGTCATACTCTAGCAGATTAAACATATAACTAGACTCTTTTAAGATAAAGCTGCACTAATTACTTGATTAATTTCATTATGTGGTACTCATCTCAAGGATGAATTGATGATCAATGGGCAGCTGTTCTATGGCCTATCACAGACTCTTCGAAAGTTCCCAAAAGAAACTGGTAAGTATTTGAAGAAAAAGTTAGTGATATGTCTTTGGATTTTTTTCTGCTCATATATATATATTATTGTTAGGACCTAACTTTGATCAATGTCTTAGTTAGTTGGTTTTGATAAAGGAATATATATATAGAACAGGGTTTCTATCAAAAGAGGAAGACTGTCAGTCATGATCCTTTACTCTGACAGCTAAGTCCATGACTGACCAAATCAATCTTCATATTCATTCCTCAGTGTATCTGACAGCTATGAGTTTGATAGTTATGATTCTGTCGTATACAATGATTACAATCAATCAAAAACATGAATCATATTCACTCTCTAAGTCATCAAGATCATCAAGTACATCTCAGCCCTTATTAGAGATCTTCTCTGATAGCTAAGCCTTGCTATGATCTAACAGCTATGACTTCAGTCCTCAGACAGCCATCTCTTTGTCTCATACTCTACTGCCACAATCTCAACCAAGATGGATCCTGTATCTTCACAGCTATCAAAGTGACCATTGAAGACCATTGAAGACCTTCTGGAAGCTCTCAGCTCATGCCAACTCATGAAGACCTGCAAGTGGACAAGTGGGGCAAAGACCAGTCAAAGACTCATTAATGTAGTTTATCGTCATATTCCAACGGCTACATTGAAGCCTATAAATAGAGGAGTTCTCTCCTCTATTCATAACCACCCTTGAAAAATACTCTTTTTCACAATCAAAAGCCTTTCCCTTACACCCACACACACCTCCTGTAATCCACACACACTCTCACCAATCCCTACCCTTCAAACCCTGTTTCAAACCAAAACCTTCACCCCTAAACCTCTGCTTCAACAACAAACAACCCTAGTGTGTTAATTCACAAATCCCAAAATCCTAAGACTGTACTTTAGGTGTAGAATTAGTTTGTAAACACTCAAGACTGTACTTTGAGTGTATTAGTTGTTTTGTAAAATCTTGAGACTGTACTTCAAGTTGTAAAAACACTTAAGACTGTACTTTAAGTGTATCCCTAGTTGACTGTACTAATTAGGAAGAGGAAGTTCAAGGAACTTACCTTATCAATCATTTGTAATTTTTGTTGATTAAGATTATAATAAAATTGATCTCACTTGTCAAGATTGACAGTGGGGGTGGATGTAGGAGGAGTGAACTCTGAACCACTTTAAATTCTCTGTGTTATTATCTTTCTGCAAACACATTCACACACTTGCTTCATTTCTTTGTGTTTCATTGTTCTATCATTATTTCTAGCCTTATCTATTCCGCTGCACAAATCAACCAATATCTGATAGCTAAGACAAAAACCATAGCTGTCTGATCATCTGCATATCAAGCAAGGGCCTTTCAATTGGTATCAGAGCTTGTCTTCACATTCAAAAGTCTAACAACTTGTGAAGGATCCTCTTCAAACCCACCATGCCTCAACCAAGAAGAAATAATGAGAAAGACATCCCACACATTGATGACTGTGGATCTTTTGAGATCTATGCTTCAAAAATAAAAATATACCTTGATGCAAACAGTATATGGAATTGGTATGTTCTAGAGAATGAAGTGTCCTACCCAACTCAAATCTGTACTGATGGAGGACCTAGTAAGATCAAATTCCCGTAAACATGGTCTCGAAGCCGAAAAGCAATTGATAAGTGCAAACTTGAAAGTCTAGAACATTCTTCAAAAGAGTATAAATGACTCACTAGCACAAGAAATTGCTAAGGAACCAAATGCCGTAACAAAGATGGGCTCTTATTCAAACTAAGTTCACTAAACACTCCAGTGTCAGGACACAAAACTTGTATAACTTGCTTAGGCAATTAGACAACTTCAAGTTCTACCCTGGAGAAAAGGTGAGTGCTGCTCAACCAAGGTTTGAGAACCTTGTTAGATCTATTGCTGACCATGGAAAAACCTTTGAACAACAAGATCTCTGCCTCAAGATATATTCAAATCTTCCTCAAGAATATGAAAAGGTAGCATTACCTATTAGAGAAGGATCTGAGTGGAGCACAATGACAGTTGAACAGTATTTTGGAAAGCTTGAAGCTTATGAATTGGAAGGTATGATAAAGATTCAACCAGTCCCTACCATTTCACAAACTTTAGCTTTAACTGCTCAAGAAACTGTACACAAACCAATCACTCACCAAGACATTGAGACCATTGTCAACAATGCCCTTCAAAAAATAAACATCAGCTCCAAACCTGTCAGTAAACAAATCTCCCAAGAAGACATTCCAAGTCTCATTTCCATGGCTGTCAGAAATGCCATGAAATTTCAAAAGAAATCTTTTGACAAAAAATACAATCCCTCCACATCTAATGCTCAACAAGACAGCTACAAGAAGACAATTGATTGCTTCAACTGTGGAAAGCAAGGACATTACTCATCTGATTGTCCTGAACCAAGGAAACCTAGGGACAATCGTACCTAAGAAGATGACCTACTCAAAAGAGATCATTCACAGTTCTAAGTGCAACTGCTTCAATTGCTCCAAAAATAAACATGACAAAAACAAAGAGCAAGTTATGATAGCTGACTCATCAAAATTCAGTGATGAAGAGTATATGTCAAGTGATGATTCTGACAATGAAGGAGAAGAAGCCATGATATGCCTTATAGCTGAAGATGAGGAAGAATCAGACAATGAGGAAGAAATGGAAGCACTTGCTGCTGCTGATGAACTAAAAGAGGTACATGATTTTAACTCTTTAAATATTGATGGTTTTAAACAATTAGTTTTCACTCTTTTAATTCAAACCAAAAAACAAAAAACTAGCTTTGCTTCACTGGTCAATGAGAACCTTTCCCAATCCTCAACCATAGACACCCTTACAAAAACC
Source organism: Adenophora triphylla var. japonica (assembly GCA_022495995.1). NCBI lineage: Eukaryota > Viridiplantae > Streptophyta > Magnoliopsida > Asterales > Campanulaceae > Adenophora > Adenophora triphylla. The sequence goes on from JAFEMH010000004.1 coordinate 1,987,878, forward strand.
ATTTCTGAGCTTGAAAAAGCATGTCAAGGGCTAAGAGATCAAGGCTTCATGCTTGAAAAACAAAACATGGATCTCGATAAATGAGGCTTCAAGGAATCTTGAAAACTGTCAAAAAATCATAAATCTTGAAAAAGAAAATGATGCTCTTAAAAAGAGAATAGATTCATGGAACATGTCAAGCAAAGCATTATCCCTATTCACCTACACTCAAAGGCGTCCTAGTGATAAAACAGGATTGGTGCCGATAATCCATCAAAGAAAAGTGTACACTCCTCCCACTGGTGAAAGGGCCATTGAAAAAATGGTGCTAGAAAATCTAAGTTCTGGCAGCTATCAAGCTCAAACCTACCCTGTTCAAACCAAAGGAAAATCAAAAGAAATCTTGGGTGGTCCTAGTCATCCAAAGGAAGGATCAAGTAAAATTCAAGGAAGCAAGTATATTTGGGTTCAAAAAGGAGCCAATATACAGGAAGAAGTCAAGCTGCAAGAATGTGCTAGTCACCAAGTCCCGTCAGATACCCAAGAGTTGACAGACCCAAGGCATGATGCATGCCCAAGGCCCGATGCACAACCAAAATCTTCCAAACAACAAAGAACCCCAAGGCAACAAAGATTCTATAACAAACATAGATACACCAAACAACAAAAACCTCAATGGCAATACTCAAATGGTAGAAGCCATGCTAGTCAAAATGACTCTCCCAGATCATCCTCTTCAAATAGCTTTCAGTTTCAACCCCAATACAACAATCCAAACCACTTCTTCAATCCATCCCAATCCACTGTCCTTACACCTTACATGATGCAAATCATGTCATATTATCATACCCTAAACCAGTTCTTCAACAAGGGACCAATGAACAAAGCTAGGGTTCCAAAGAAAAACTAATCCTTTGGACCCAAAAGAATAAAAAGGGGTACCATAAAATTTACTTTCTGCTTTGCAGTACCTAGGAAAGGACTTTGGTATTTAGATAGTGGTTGTAGTAGACATATGACCTTCAATAAAGACTGGTTGCAACAATATTCCCTAAAATGGTCCAAATGTAACCTTTGGTGACAATTCCCAAGCTAAGGTCAAAGGATCAGAAATCTTATTACAAAAGATATCATTTTTACAAATGTGTCTTATGTAGAGGGTCTCAAACACAATTTGATCAAAGATCAGTCAAATCTCGTGATAAGGGATATCATGTTGTTTGCACTAAGGATAAATGCACCGTTAAGGATAAAAACAATAAATTCATTCTAACTGGATCAAGAAAAGGAAATCTATACCGCTTAAACTTAGAGATTGTGGAATCCTCAAATGCTCACTGCCTTCTGTCTTTCAATCAATCTGATATGTCATGGCTATGGCACAAAAGATTGGCTCACCTCAATCACAAAACCATCTCAAAGCTTGCAAATTCTAGAGGTCTACCAAAGATCCCATTCAAGAAGGATAAACTTTGCAAAGCATGCCAATGTGGGAAGCAAAAGAAATCTTCATTCAAACCCAAGACCAAGTTGGACACCTCAAGACCTATTGAACTGCTTCATATGGATCTTTTTGGACCCATAAGAACTAGATCTTTAGGAGGAAAAAGATACTCCCTAGTTGTTGTTGATGATTACACAAGATTCACTTGGATCATTCTTCTTGAATCCAAAAGTGACACCCTTAGCTGTCTGATAAAACTGTTCAATAAAATTCAAAATCAAAAAGGGACATCCATCATCAAGATCAGATCTGACCATGGGAAGGAATTTGAGAACACAGGAGTAGAAGAATATTGTGATTCCAAAGGCATAGATCACAATTTTTCAGCCCCAAGAACTCCCCAACAAAATGGTGTTGCTGAAAGGAAGAACAGACAATTTGTGAGGCAAAGAAGAACAATGCTGTCGTAACACAATCTCCCAAAGTATTTTTGGGGTGAAGTCACATTACCGCCGTGTATGTTCAAAACAAAACTCTAATCAACAAATTCCACAAGAAGACTCCATATGAACTATGGAATGACAAAGTTCCTACCATTTCCTACTTTCACAGTTTTGGAAGTAGATGCTTCATTCACAACAATGGCAAAAACAATTTGGACAAATTTGACTCCAAATGTGATGAAGGAATCTTTCTTGGATACTCTAACACAAGCAAAGCTTATAGAGTTTACAACAAAAGAAGACTTGTTGTGGAAGAATCAATTCATGTTGACTTTGATGAAAACAATGATCAAAGTGTAACTGAATTGTGTGATTTTGATGAAGGTTTGGGAAACCTTGATAATCTCCCTGAAGCATCTCCCATTCTTGATTCAACTGTTCTCCATCATGAACAAGATTCATCAAATCTTCCATACATGGTTCCAAGAAACTCATCTCGACCCATCCTGCGCTGCATACCCATGAACCATCTCACTCTCATCAACAACCAATCCAGCCAACCAAGTCAACAAAGAATCTCTCCCACTTCCAATCCAATTGATGAGGAAGAAAATATTCAAATAAATGGTCATCCCTTGATCGACCTTCCTCAAAAATTTCCCTTAGCTGACAGCCAATCCTTAGCTGACAGTCATCCCAATTCCTCATGTAATCCATCTTCTAGCCACCTTCCATCTCCATCCAATAATCCTCTTTCTCCTCCCAAAACCAATGATGAAACTACCATTACCCACATCATTCCACCCAATAAAGATCTTTACATCAGCCTTCAAATTGATAAAACCCCGCCTGCATAACATCCCTTTTCTCATGAGTGCATTCATATCCCAAGTGGAACCAAAGAAAATAAATGAAGCACTCCAAGATGCTGACTGGATTGAAGCCATGGAAGAAGAACTAGAGCAGTTTGAAAGAAACAAAGTGTGGCAACTTGTTCCTAAACCAAGAAACCAAACTGTCATTGGAACAAGATGGGTTTTTAGAAATAAGATGAATGAAGAAGGTGTTGTAGTAAGAAACAAAGCCAGACTGGTTGCCCAAGGATATAGACAAGAAGAAGGTATTGACTATGATGAGACCTTTGCACCTGTTGCAAGACTTGAAGCTATAAGGCTATTCCTTGCCTATGCTTCATTCAAGAAGATGAAAGTATTCCAGATGGATGTCAAGAGTGCATTTCTAAATGGAGTTTTAAATGAAAAGGTGTTTGTATCTCAACCCCCTGGATTTGAGCACCCAAAGTTTCCTGATCATGTATTCAAACTGAACAAAGCATTGTATGGGCTTAAACAAGCACCAAGAGCTTGGTATGATACCCTATCTAGATATCTCCTTGGCAAAGGATTTACCAAGGGCCATATTGATAATACTTTGTTTATCAAAAAATATGGAGATGATCAGTTGCTCATCCAAGTCTATGTTGATGACATCATCTTTGGCTCATCAAATGAGGACTTGTGCACTGAATTTGGAGATATTATGAAGGATCAGTTTGAAATGAGCATGATTGGTGAGCTCACCTTCTTCTTAGGACTCCAAGTCAAGCAAATGAAGGAAGGAATTTTCATCAACCAAGCCAAATACACAAGGGATATGATCAAGAAGTTTGACATGCAAACTGCTTCCCCTACTAAAACTCCCTTGTCAACCACAACCAAATTTCATGCTGATCAAGATGGTCAAAGTATAAATCCAACACTTTACAGAAGCTACATTGGATCTCTCCTTTATCTGACAGCTTCAAGACTCCGACATTATGTTTAGTGTATGTCTCGTGCTAGATTTCAAGCTAATCCCAAGGAATCTCATCTCTCTGCTGTCAAGAGAATTTTGAGATATCTCAAAGGAACCCCTGATTATGGCTTGTGGTATCCCACTGAATCTTCATTCTCCCTAGTTGGATTCACTGACTCTGACTATGCTGGATGCAATCTAGACAGAAAATCCACAAGTGGTGGATGCCGCTTATTGGATCAAGGATTATTTCATGGTCAAGCAAAAAGCAAACCTCGCAGCCACCTCAACAAACCGAGGCTGAGTATATTGCTGCAGGCTTGTGTTGTTCACAAATTCTCTATCTTAAAAGTCAACTTCAAGACTTTGGAATTGAATTATCCAACATTCCCATCTTATGTGACAACTCAAGTACTATTGCCATGACAGAAAACCCTGTCCAACATTCAAAAACAAAGCATATTGAGGTCAGACATCATTTCATCAGGGATCATGTTGAAAAAGGGAATATCAACCTTGCAAAAGTTTGCACTGAGGATAATGTCTCTGATATTCTCACAAAAGCCATGGATGAAAAGAGGTTTGAGATATTAAGAGCCATGCTTGGTATGTTAAATATGCCAAAATAAAAAGTTGTTCTTCATAAATAAAAAGAGGCTTACATACTGGGTAATGCTGTCACAATGTTGCCTGACAGCTATTCCCTCATAAACATTCCTGATAGCCATCCACTGATAGCTATCTTTCCAAAACCCATGAAAACCAAAAACAACAACAAAAACATTCAACAACCCATGAAATCCCTCTCTCTCATCTTCATTCACCCAACAAAAACTTCCTCCAAACCATACAATCTTCAAAACCAGCTCTCCTCTTCAAACCTTCACCTTAGCTGTCAGACATTCTTTGGAAATGTCACAGTCTCTCCAGATCCTCCTCCAGCACTCATTCCTTCATTCCTAGCCTCCTGAGTTGATTGCAAGGTCTGTTGATACCTTTGCAACCATATTGGGTGCCTCTCCAAGAAAGGATCAATGGAAGTGACTAAATATTGAAGAGAAGGACTTGCTCTCATTGGCCACCACTCTTCAACTGCATCATATGGCTGAAGCAAACCCTCCATTGGAGTCACAAAGCTAAAATCTCCAGAAAAAGAACCATTCCCTGCAACTGCAAAAGGTTGACCAACACTTGACTCCACTCTCTCCACAGCAGGAACTCTAGCAGGGCTAAAGCAACCTATAACCTGGTTGAATAGGTATGAGATTGTTGAAGAAGGAGATATATGCACTCCTGCAAAGTTATCCCCTCTCCCCTCCAACAAACCAACCCCGGAGAGAGTGAATCCGCTCACAGGAGTATACAGCCTTCTCGGCTCAACCTTCTTCTTGACAAAGCCTAAGCTCCTCTCCATAGCTGTCTGAGCCCTATCTTGCTTAACCAACTCCCCCAATGTGTATACCCTTTCTACCTTACTTTTTCCTCTACTGGACTCTCCCTGATCAACCTTGATAATCTTTCCAAAAAGCCTTATTCCCTCTCCCTCTCTACTGTCAACTTTTTCCCTGACAGCTACCTCCTTCATATCAATGTCCTGATCTACTCTCACTCTCTTGTTCTTACCCTTATCACTCACTCTCTCTGAACTTTCAACTATATTGAAAGACTCTCTCTCTCTCTATCTCCATTTCATCCCTCCTCAAATCATCCTCACAATTCTTCCCAAAAACCAACTATTTTGCTGTTTGAGCCATCTTTTTGGGATTAAACTTTGAGGTAAATCTACCCATTAGTGTCTATAATACTATCTGAATGAGTCTCCTCTGAAATGGTCATTGTTTTATAGGCAAGTTTACCCATAGCTATCTCAGACAGCTATCATCATTCAAACTAGACTTAACTGTCAAAGTTTTCTTGACAGCTAGGTTAAAGCAACTTTCTTGGCGATTTGATGGTGTTAATTGCTCACAATTGTCACTTCCTTAGCCGTCTCTTCCCCTGCAAAGCTTCTTGAAAAAGAGAATGTTCTTCTTGTGTTTTGTGGGAATTAATGTCTCAACGTGGGGAAGGGTAAAAACCACTGTTCATATGAACAGTTACTTAACTTTGAAACCCCCAATGCTCATTAAAACCCACGCTCCACTCATCAGTTGTCTCTCTCTCTCTTTCGCAATCACCAAAATTCCTATTTCATTAACCCTCAGTTTAAAATTTATCTCTTTCCCTCTCTAATACAACATCGTATTCCTTCAACCCTAATTCCTTTAACCATCAATGGCAGACTCCAAAGGTATTTACCCAGATGCTCATGGTTATTTCATCAAACCTAACTTCTATGAGATCAAGTTGGAATACTCATCAAAGAACTTCTTGAGGTAAATGAATTAATTGATTTCATGGGAGCTAGACCTCCAATTTATGAAGAACTGCAGTAGAGATTTATTTGGTGGGCAAATGTAAACAGAGAGAACAACTCAATAACTGCCACCATAGACAATGTAAAGATAACCATTACTCAAGAAATGGTCAGCAAGGTCTATGGGATCCCAAACAAAGAAGATGCTGTGAAAAACATATGGGATAGAGGGTCAGACAGATTGAAGACAGCTTTATGAGAAATTTCTTGGTATTAAGGTCCCCGACTTCAAGGCCGTTTCAAGACAAAGCAATGGTGAAAACAAAGATGATATCTTCAAGTCAACCCCGATGGATGTGGTCAACAAAGCCATTTATGGCAAGCAATCCTCATTTGATCAAATGGGATCAAATGAATGGAAGCAAATGCCGAGCTTGATGACCAAGGACACAACCGGTGCATTGTTCTTCTCCACAACTTTCAACCGGCGCCTCAACCTCTACTCTCAAGTTCAAAAACAAGGTGGGAAGATGAACAACTTCAGTTTATGAGTGGAATTCTTGATGTTCTAATCCCTAAGCTCAAAACTCCTCTACCCAAGAAGTGGATGAAGACCGTGAAGCCGTCGAAACAAGGTGTTTCAATGAAAGAACCTTTTCATTGAAACAAAAGAAAGGAATTGTTATGAAAGCTGGAGATATGAGCCTTCAAAGTTTCAAAGAAGCCCAAGAAAAGATGCTTGAAGAAACAAGAATAAAAATTGAACATTGGAAGGAGTTGATAGCATTGGCTACAAGTAGGAGAATAAAAAGGGGAGTGAAGACCAATGTCAAGAAGACAGGGGTGTTAAAGAAGACTGTGGTATCTCCTAGCAAAAAGAGAAAAAGCAAGGATGGTCAAATGACCGACAGCTGATAAAACCTTGTCTCGATAGCCATAGAGAGGATGTTGAAGAAAGAGGTGTTGTTGAGAGCCATAGAGATGACACCATGGAACAAACTCATGCCGGTGATGCCGATGTAGATCCTCAAGAACCTGTGCAGCCTATTAAATTGTCAAAAACACAAAGATAAAGGAAAGCAACCTCCGACAGCCTATCCCTACCAAGCAGACAGTCACCAGATCCAAGGTACAATCCTCCTTATCCATTCCTTCTAAAACTTTGCCAAAGAAAAGAAAACTAGAAAAGAAAGCCCCCAAGGCCAAGAAAACCAAAATAACTACCCCTTCCATTTCTCCAAAATCCACTTCGTCACCCAAGAGTGGACAAGTCATCGACACCCACCAGTCATCACCATTGAAGCTATCCTTAATCTCAAAGAACCATCAGAGAAGCAACCTTTAAGGGGGAACATTGATGAGAATATCCCCTCTACCCAACCTCAATAGTTAGCCAAAATCCTGAGAGCAATTGATGCTATTGAGTTGGATGGGAACCCTGACACTGAAAAAGTTGTTCTCTTATTTCTTGATGATGTTCTAAGTAAGGAAGAATCAATAATGGCCCTAGATGAACTCAGGTCTAGGTTTATGAAGAAAAGGAGTGGACTCGGGAGAGTCATCTAGTAACCCCAAGGTGACAAATGCATGGATGTAGATATCCAAACCTTCCCTTCCATTCCCGAGACCGAGGCCGTGAATGAACCTACCCCAACCGTTGAAATTAATAGGGGGAATCTTGATAATATCACTAAGGTTATTCAAAGTCTCAAAAAGGTTGGAGTTGAAATAGATCCAAATCTAGTCTCAAAGGGAGATTCAATCATGAATGCTTGCAAGGGACTTGTGTTTGATGGAACTCCAGAAAGTGAGGAAGCCCCGATGCCTATTCTTGAGAAAAAGTTGGCCAAAAGAGAAGTCAGTGGCAGCCTTAAACCTCCTTAAATCTCAATTCAATTCCAATATTCTCAATCAAAGTCTTGGCCAAGCCTCCGAGTCAATCCCAACTGTTTCAACCCAAGCCTCGCACCTTCCAAGACAATTTCTCCAATCCCCGAAAATGAACCTTTTGAAGCCTCTCCTCAAAGTCCAATCCTAGCCGGACAAAGTCAAGATATATCTCGACAGTGATCCCATTCTTGACAAATTCCGACACCCATCCAAGCCATTCTATTCCTCCTACTCAAGCATATCTTCCCAAGAAAGAACCTTGATGCTTAGCCGTGGCATTGACTTCTCTATGTCTTCCATCAAGGCAAAGAAGAACAAGGTTGGCCCATGTAACTCATTTCCTGTAAATTGCAAACCCATTTACCTATCCAAAATTCTCGGGAACCGTCAAGAAATGGTTTGATAATGGTAGCAAGAAACCTCGAGGGTTAGTTTTCTTTGCCTATGAAAATGGAAAGTGTCAAGAACCTCATCAACCTCCAACTTTGTTCACCAAATCCCATCCTTCCCGAAGTTCATCCCTCCCAATGCTCTTCTTGATTGGGAAGTTCTCTTCACCAACTTATCTCTCCATCACTCAATTCATGCCTCGTATATGCCAAAGGGTCTAGTCTTCACCCTGCATTGACCTTGCAAAATCATTTTTCCTTTCTCTCGCTTGAACAAAAGTATGCCCTTATGCTTTTGATAAGCAAAATGGTCAACATCTTTCCCCCAACCCTTAATCCAGGAATTGAGCCCTACCTTTCACCCTTCATCACTGTTGATCCCATGAACTTCACCCCACCCAATGAAAACTCTCACTTCATGAACTTGGTCTCTATTCCTGAGATCAAAGAATTCAGAGAATCCATAGCTGACAGTCAAAACAGAACCAAAACTGTTATTGATCTTTCCTCAGACTCTGACAGTGATGATGATGATGCTCCTTCAAGTCCAGATCAAGACTCTCCAATAATAATTCCATCTCCTACATTTACCAACCCTCCTCAGCAATCCACTCATTCCTTTCCTGAAGCTCAAGTCTCAGTTCAATCACAACCAGATCAATCCAGTGTGCCCATGAAAAATAAGAGAACAAGGAACAAGAAGAAACATTTGTGGGGCACAATGAGAATCAGAAATGATCAGATGCCCCTTACAAGAGCTCAACTGAAATCAAAGGAAGATAAGTTCTTCAAGTATGATGAGAGGATGTCCTGGGAATGGAACAATGAGTTCTACTACAGAGGAGTGGAGCCAGATATGAGAAGAGAACTGGAGGAAGAAAGAAATCTGATTATTTCAGCCAGGCAAGAAAGAGAAGAGTTCTATGATCAACTGGCTGATGATTGAAGTGTAGTTTTATGGAACAATTTTTTGGTTTGTTAAAACAATATGTTTTGATTGGCTCAGTTTTTATGGTCAGAATCTGTGAACCTTTTCATCTTGAGATTAAATTCATGTATTTCAATCTCATTCTGGTTACTTGTGCTTGCTATGAATCCTTGTATTATTTCTTCTATTATTATTTCTCTTATCAAATGTGAAAACATGTTCTAAAATAGATCTTCCTTTATCAAAAAGGGGGAAAAATTGTTAGGACCTAACTTTGATCAATGTCTTAGTTAGTTGGTTTTGATAAAGGAATATATATATAGAACAGGGTTTATATCAAAAGAGGAAGACTGTCGCCATGATCCTTTACTCGATAGCCTAAGTCCATGATCGACTCAAATCAATCTTCATATTCATTCCTCAGTGTATCTGACAGCTATGAGTTTGATAGTTATGATTTTGTCGTATACAATGATTACAATCAATCAAAAACATGAATCATATTCACTCTCTAAGTCATCAAGATCATCAAGTACATCTTAGCCCTTATTAGAGATCTTCTCTGATAGCTAAGCCTTGCTATGATCTAACAGCTATGACTTCAGTCCTCAGACAGCCATCTCTTTGTCTCATACTCTGCTGCCACAATCTCAACCAAGATGGATCATGTATCTTCACAGCTATCAAAGTGACCATTGAAGACCATTGAAGACCTTCTGGAAGCTCTCAGCTCATGCCAACTCATGAAGACCTGCAAGTGGACAAGTGGGGCAAAGACCAGTCAAAGACTCATTAATGTAGCTGCAACTGTCATATTCCAACGGCTACATTGAAGGCTATAAATAGAGGAGTTCTCTCCTCTATTCATAACCACCCTTGAAAAATACTCTTTTTCACAATCAAAAGCCTTTCCCTTACACCCACACACACCTCCTGTAATCCACACACACTCTCACCAATCCCTACCCTTCAAACCCTATTTCAAACCAAAACCTTCACCCTAAACCTCTGCTTCAACAACAAACAACCCTAGTGTGTTAATTCACAAATCCCAAAATCCTAAGACTGTACTTTAGGTGTAGAATTAGTTTGTAAACACTCAAGACTGTACTTTGAGTGTATTAGTTGTTTTGTAAAATCTTGAGACTGTACTTCAAGTTGTAAAAACACTTAAGACTCGTACTTTAAGTGTATCCCTAGTTGATCGTACTAATTAGGAAGAGGAAGTTCAAGGAACTTACCTTATCAATCATTTGTAATTCTTGTTGATTAAGATTATAATAAAATTGATCTCACTTGTCAAGATTGACAGTGGGGGTGGATGTAGGAGGAGTGAACTCTGAACCACTTTAAATTCTCTGTGTTATTATCTTTCTACAAACACATTCACACACTTGCTTCATTTCTTTGTGTTTCATTGTTCTATCATTATTTCTAGCCTTATCTATTCCGCTGCACAAATCAACCAATATCTGACAGCTAAGACAAAAACCATAGCTGTCTGATCATCTGCATATCAAGCAAGGGCCTTTCAATTATGTATAATATGTTAGCTCCAGATGCGGATGCTCATTCATGCCTTTCATGCAGACAGGGTCCTTTGTCACTTCTGCTTCAAGCCAAAGAAAGTAACTAATGATGTCTTGCGCATAATGCTAGAAAGAGCCAACTTCTAATATCAAGCATTATTCTTCTTAAAACTGCTCTAGATGCCATGTCATTACTTCCGAAGGTAATTCAAGTTTTTTCATTCTTTCTTCTTCTTATTCTTCTCCCTCTTTTTTTTTCTTTTCATTTGTTCCCATGTCAGATGCTTAAGTTGATTCAAGTTGTAATGATCATAACTGGTCTCAGGTTCTTAAGGAGTCAAAATGTTTTCTTCTTGGAAATATTTATACATCCTGAAAGGTCCTATTTACTTTAATCAGATTGAAAGGTTAGACAGTTTAGCTTTGACAGCTGAGGTGAGTTCTTAGTCAAGCCGATATTAACTGGATTTAAAACAAGTGTTAAATGTGCAATGAATAAAAGTGTTTGAAATAATGTAAAGGCAAGTGAATGGTGTATGTGTGTGTAGATGTGTGTGTGTGTTGTGTGATAATACCAAATGAACACAAGGAATTTTAAGGTGGTTCAGAGTTCACTCCTCCTACGTCCACCCTCACTGTCAACCTTGACAAGTGAGATCAATCCACTTAAATCTAGTTCCCGTTAAGATTTACAAAGGATTGGATAGGCAAGTTCCTTTAACTTCCTCTTCCTAATAAGTACTCTATTAGGATTTATGCTCTATACTAAGCAATTACAATACCCACTTAAAGTCGGCCTTAAGTGGTTTTACAATTCAGCCTTATACACCCGAGATCGCCATAAGTGTCTTGATGTTGTTTTGATTGTTGGTTGCAGTTGAGAAGGGTTGGAGATAAGGTTGTAGAAGTTGTGTGTTAAAGGGGTGATGTCTTCGCCCTTGGAGGAATCCTTTTATAGGCTTGAATATAGCCGTTGGAGGGGACTAGGAGACAAGGTAGTAAATGTGTGTTGGAGATGCATTTAGAGCCTTTGTTGACTCGGAGAATAACATAGCTGAATCTCGCAACCATTTGATGTGATCTTCATGGATATGAGCTGTCAACATATGAGGGGAGATATTGGGCAATGCACATCTTGATCCTCAAAGGAATACTTCATTGCTGCTGATGTTGAAGATCATAGCTGTCAGAGAGATGAAGCCTTTGCTGTTTGAGAACCTTAGCTGTCAGAGCTAGGTTCTTGATCTAGAAGGTTTAGGCAATATGTAATGTTCCATATGTAAATAGATACATGCTCCATATGTAAATAGATACATTAATGTATATGATTGGTTTGGATCATTGCAGTTTGGTTGAATCATAGCCAGTCCAGCTTGATTTATAAGATGTGCAAGGGCTCAGCTGTCAGAGTCATATGTTATCTTGGCTGTCAGATAACATATGATATATTTCTTTGTCAAAACCTTTTATAACTATGTGGCTTACATAGTTAGGTCCTAACAATTTCCCCCTTTTTGGCAAAGTAATATATCTATTAAAGATATAACCTGCAAGATACTCATGAATTGAATATACCAATGAAGATGAACTCAATCTTCTTGATTCAATCAAAAGAGCTTTAAAACAAACAAATTATCCAAAATAAACATTGTTTTTAAAACAGAAACAAAAGGTAGGGTTTAAAAGTACTTATCAAAATAAAAGACATAAAATTTTCTTAATCAGAAAATTCATCTCTTTCTCTTCTTGCTGCAAGGATCTCCTCTCTTTCAGCTAGCAGCACTTTCTTCATCTTGTCATCAACACCTCTGTAATACATCTCATTTTTCCATTCCCAGCTCATCTCATCATCATATGTGAAGGATTGATCTTGCCTTTCTTTGAGAACAGCCTTGGAGAGAGGTTCTTCATCATCTCTTAGTCTCAGATTACCCCATTTGGGAGTCTTCTTTGGTTTTGAGCTTTGACCTCTGGTTCCTGCAAATAGGTTAGAGAAGAAGGGGTTTGTTTGAAGAGAGATGGGTTGTTGAGCTTGATGTAGAGGTGGATCTCGTTGTGACAGTGAGAACAAAAAGAGAGGTTGAGAACCGATGTCAAGTTTCATCACAGGAGCATCATCTTCATCATCACTTGACACAATGACATTGGGAGCAAAGCACTGCAGAGTCTCTCTTTCCTGTGTTAATGTGCCTTCTTCATCAGATTCAATGTCACAGTCTAGAATCCAAGGTTCACAGGTTGGAAGAGTGTCAAACTCAGGGGTAGGTGAATCTTGTGTTATAGGTTCAGGTTGGGTTTTAGAGTCAAGGGTAGGATCAGATTATTCTTGGGTTTGAGTAGGGTCAACAGGATTGGATTGAGGTTCAGGTTCAGGCATACTAACTTTCTTAGCCATATCTCTGGTTTTGATTAACTCCATGGCTTTTTGAACATCTTCCTCGCTTAACAGGATCTTAAGTAATAAAGAACAACAGGGACATGCTTAGGATCTTCTAAAGTTAGTCCTTCAGAAGCTTTGAAGATGTTTTCAGGAATGGGGGAATGATGTGAGGGGCTTGAAATGGGTGATGCATGACTAGACAAGGGCATAGCTGTCAGAATGGGGGAAGGAGGACTGATGTTCCCCCTTAACTGAGGCTCATCCTTTTCAGAGCTAGGACTATTCCCCTTTTCTTTTTCAACACTAGGCTCATTTGGACTAATGTTTAAGGGATTGAGGTTGAGGATGCCTTGAGCCACAGAGTCATGTGGTGAACTGGATTGGTCTTTAGATGAGGAGGGTTGAGGTGTGTTTGGTTTCAATTTTTTGTATGGGGGAGCATCTTTATCTGATTTTCTCTTCCTAGAGAAAGTATTTAGAGTAAGAGATGGGGTAGAGATTACCTTAGATGGAGTTTCAAAGAATCGAAGGAACCTTAGTCAGCCGTGAGTGGAGGCATCCATAGCCGTCCCAGATGACTCCGTCCAACTTTAGTCGTATTCTCACTTCCATCAATGACTCAAAGCAATAGCTCTTCTCACATTTTCATCACTCTCTGTCATGGCTTTCTTCCTCTTCACCAAAGATACTCATCAATGGCTTTGTAGATGGGATCTGATTGGGTTTCTTCACTGTCAGCTTGTTCTTCAAAGAATCATTTTTCCTTTGTCGAGTCCCTTGAGCACTCTCTTGCTCATCAATTTCCTCTACCTCTTCTTGTACTTTCTTTCCTTTGATAAGCTTCTTTCCTTTTCCAGTTCTCTTCATCTTTGCTAGGCTCTTTCTTCTCTTGATTTTGCTAGGAGAGGTCTCTTGATCTCTTTCTCTTATTACTACACCCCTGTCATGCTTCTTTTTTGACATCTTGTCATTGATCATGTGAACCAATGACTTCCACAATCTCATGTCATTTTCTTCTTTCTCTTTCGCCTTCGTAGTAGCCGCCTCAAGATTTTCGTAATTGTCCCCAAATTCTACCTTTTTCTTCATCTTGAGTCTCGAAAGTACTTGAGTTAAAACTCCTTGTTTGCATAAGTGGGGAGGATTTAAGCCAAAACTTTTTAAGAGGAGGGTTCAACTTAGGGATCAAGTGGTGTAGGATTCCACTCATGAATCTGAAGTTATTCATTCTTGGGGTTTGCTTCTTGAATTTCCATGGAGTGGGAGAGGTAGCTAGTTGAAAATTGTGTAGAAGGGCAACACTCCAATTGACATCCTTAGCTATCGTGCTCAAGCCTTGCTTCCACTCATTTGGACTGATTTGGTCCAAAGATGATTGCTTTCCTTCAAACCCTTGATAACAACATCCATCGTGGTTGACTTAAACAAATCAAGGGTTCCCTTTTTGATGGGTTTGTTCTCGTTCTACAAGGTAGTTGCAATCGGGTTTATTGAAGAATCTCTTGTAGAACATGTCCAATGCACAATCCTTTCGTCCCAAAGGTTGCTCCTTGTTCCTTTTCTCATAGGAATGTTGTAGACTTTAGACACCAATTTGGGAGACACAAGGATCTCGGGCCCATCAATATTGATCTTTATTGAACCATCATCATGTCTCCGTCCAGTACATATACATTTCTCTACATAGATTCTCATAGATGGGGGTTGAGCTTCCATCATTTTGCAGAGATTATTGGACTCAAGAAGTTCTTTAATGAGGGCTCCAACTTCATGGTTGTAAAAGTCAAGTTTGATAAAGTAACCATGTGCTTCGGTAAGACATTTTTGAAAGAACAGAGGTTTAGGTTTACAATGGTATAGAGATTTTTAGAGGAGAGAATTGGAGGGGTGAAAAAGATTTGATTGAGGGAGAGGTTGATTTCGCAATGGTAATAAGTTAATGAGGAAGAGGTTTGAGAGGCTTAACGGCTAAGACGTGGGTTAGTGCAACGGGTAAAAATTTGCATTTAAGAATGTGACTGTTCATGAACAGTGTTATTTGTCCCCCCACTCATTACTTGAGCAATAACTTCCCATAAAACATGGGAGTTATTTCCGTACACAAACACGAAATTTCAGAGGGAAAAAATCAGAGGAGTTAATGGATAAGTGTTAGTGGCAAGTTCCAAAATTTCCTCGATTTGGCAAGAACTAAATTCATGGTCGCGACTTGATGACCACCAAGCCTATTTTGAATGATCATTGCCACTAGTTTGACTGATAATGAATTTGTCTATAAAAGGAAATGATTCAGATGATGGAATTTACCCAATTCATTTCATTTATAACAAATGGGAAGACTTGTTTCAATGTTCAGTCCTAGCAAAATGGCTAAGACAGCAAAGAGACTTGTTTTTCAAAGTCCAAGGGTAGATGAAACAAGAGAGGAAAGATTTGAGAGAGAGTTTCTGTCATATAGACTCCAAACAGATACAGGTTTGGAACAGGAGGTGGATCAAATGCTAAATGATGATCCACATAAGGAAGGGGAGTTGAGAGAGAGAGAGAGATAAGAAGGAAATTTTGGGAGGAGGAGAGATTAGCACTTTTGGAGGGTGAGAAGAATAGGTTGAGGGAGATAGCTAAGAGCAAGGGTAAAGCTAAAATGGTTGGAGAGGGGCACAATGATCTGACAGCTAAGGTTAAGCTGTCAAGAAAGGAGAGAGAAGGTGAATCAAGTAAGCATGTTAAGGATGATGTAGAAAGGGTTTATACCTTGGGAGAGCTGGTGAAACTTGACAGTAATGAAAGGATTAAGGTTGACACACAAATTGGTCAACCTGATTTCATAGCTGTCAAGGAGTACACAAACTGCACTCAGAGATTCACTCACTCTTAGTCAAGAAGTTCTTGAGGGAACTGGAGACAACTTTGCAGGTGTGCAAAGTTCTCCTTCTAAGGTTTATATGAAGTTGTTCTCTCAGTTTCTCAAGTGTTTGAGTCCAGCAGCTCTGAATGGTGATGAAGATGAAGGTCCTCAGTCTGATCAAGCCATCATTGCACAGGCAAGTGCAAACTCTTCAGGTACCTTCAGCTTTATCTCACCACTTAGTGAGTATTCTCCTTATAATGCAGTTGAAGAATGGTGGCCAAGGAGGGTGTGTCCTTCTTTACAGTTCTCAACCTCAGCTATTGATCCTTTTATGGAGAGGCACCCTGTATGGCTAGAGAGATATGGGGACTTCAAAGAGAATGCATATCAAGCTTCAGATATTATCTATAGTGATAAAGGATGTGCGGATGATTGCTTCCAAGATCAGCTATGGAATAGTCAGGATTGATAATCCTTAGCTGTCAGAGCATTCAGGAGGGTTAGCTGTGATGGGAAGGAGGATAGTGAAGCTTTTGATGAAGGAATTTGTGTTTGTGTTTGTGTTTGATGTTTTGTGTTTTAAGTTTGATTGTAAGGTAGGAAAGTGTTCTGGTTTGATGTCTATGAAGCTTTTGGTTTTTTGAAAGGGTTAGCTGTCAGATACCATATTGTTGACAAAGCACCATAGGAGATGTTTTTCCTTTAATGAATAAAAATCTTTATTTTGGTAAGTTGATCATGCCTAGCATTGCTCTTAACATCTCAAATCTCTTTTCATCCATTGCCTTTGTTAGGATATTAGAGACATTATCCTCAGTACAAACTTTTGCAAGGTTAATATTCCCTTTTTCAACATGGTCTCGATGAAGTGATGTCCGACCTCAATATGCTTTGTTTTTTAGTGTTGACAGGGTTTTCGTCATGGCAATAGTGCTTGAGTTGTCACAAAAGATGGGAATGTTAGACAATTCTATTCCAAAATCTTGAAGTTGGCTTTTAAGATAGAGAATTTGAGAACAACACAAGCCTCGGCAAAGAATATACTCAAATCACCGCTGAGTTGGCTACTAAGGTTTGCTTTTTTCTAGACCATGAGATGATTCTTGAACCAATAAACTGACATCCACCACTTGTGGATTTTCTATCTAGATTGCATCCAAAGATAGTCGAGCCGCATGAATCCAATTAGAGAGAATGGGGATTCAAAGTGGGATACCACAAGCCATAATCGGTGGGTTCCTTTCAGATATCTCAAAATTCTCTTGACAACAGAGAGATGAGATTCCTTGAGATTGGCTTGAAATCTTGCACAGAGACAAACACTAAACATGATATCAGGTCTTGAAGCTGTTACATATAGGAGAGATCCAATGTAACTTCTGTAAAGTGTTGGATTTACACTTTGACCATCTGGATCAAGATGGAGTTTGGTTGTGGTTGACAGGAGTTTTAGCCGGGAAGCAGTTTGCATGTCAAACTTCTTGATCATATCCCTTGTGTATTTAGCTTGGTTAATGAAGATTCCTTCCTTCATTTGCTTGACTTGAAGGCCTAAGAAGAAAGTGATCTCACCAATCATGCTCATTTCAAACTGATTCTTCATAATATCCCCAAATTCAAGCACAAGTCCTCATTTGATGAGCCAAAAATGATGTCGTCAACATAGACTTGGATGAGCAACTGATCATCTCCATATTTCTTGATAAACAAAGTGTTATCAATATGGCCTTTGGTAAATCCTTTGCCAAGTAGATATTTAGATAGGGTTTCATACCAAGCTCTAGGTGCTTGTTTAAGTCCATACAATGCTTTGTCCAATTTGTATACATGATCAGGGAACTTGGGGTGCTCAAATCCAGGGGGTTGAGATACAAAAACTTTTTCATTTAAGACTCCATCTCGTAAATGCACTCTTGACATCCATCCTCAAACACTTTCATTTTCTTGAATGAAGCATAGGCAAGGAATAGCCTTATTGCTTCTAGTCTTGCAAACAGAGCAAAGGTCTCATCATAATCAATGCCTTCTTCTTGTCTCGTATCCTTGAGCAACCAGTCTAGCTTTGTTCCTTACTACAATACCTTCTTCATTCATCTTATTTCTAAAAACCCATCTTGTCCCAATGACAGTTTGGTTTTTAGGCTTAGGAACAAGCTTCCAAACTTTGTTTCTTTCAAATTGCTCCAATTTTTCTTCCATTGCTTCTATCCAATCTGGATCTTGAAGAGCTTCATTTATTTTTTGGGTTTAATTTGAGAGATGAATGCACTCATTAGAGAGTCAAGAACAGGCATGTTAGGAGGTATGTCCATTTTATGTATAGGTAGGTCAATATAGATGTTTTTATTTGGAGGGATGATGTGGGTAATGGTTTTAGGTTGAGGAATTGAATGAGAGGGGTTGTCACAAGGTTGGATAGGGTCTTTTTCAAAGGGATTTTGATTACTGGATGAAGGTAGACTATTTGGTACACCTTGGCTGTCAGATGCACCTTTGCTGTTGAGAAGGGATTCTTGGGTGTCAGACAAAGTGGGATGAGTATTAGAGTTTTTGAGCACCATATAGGGAAGGGTAGGTGAGTTTTCTTCAGGATTGAGGTTTGAAGGGTCATGAACAGGAGAAACCTCAGGAACATTGTCTGAATTCCCAATAGATTCATCAAAATCACATAATTCAGTGTGGCTTTGATCATTATTTTCATCAAAGTCTACATGAATTGATTCTTCTACAACAAGTCTTCTTTTGTTGTAAACCCTATAGGCTTTGCTAGTGTTTGAGTATCCAAGGAAAATTCCTTCATCACTTTTGGAATCAAATTTGTCAAGATTGTTTTTCCCATTGTTGTGTATGAAGCATCTACTTCCAAAACCATGGAAGTATGAAATGGTTGGTGTTCTTCCATTCCATAGATCATAGGGAGTCTTGGAGTGAAATTTGTTGATGAGGGTCTTGTTCGGACATAGACATCATGGTGATCGCTTCACCCCAAAAATACTTAGGGAGGTTGTGTTCGACAAAGATAGATCTTGCTACTTCACAAATTGTTCTATTCTTCCTTTCAGCAATCCCATTTTGCCGTGGTGTCCTAGTGAGCAGAAATTGTGCTCACCCTTTGATCACGTATTCTTCAACACCAAATTGTTCTCAAATTCTTTACCATGATCAGATCTGATTTTGATAATGGATAAGCCTTTTTGGCTTTGTACTTTATTGAACAGTTTGACTAGTTGTTCCAATGTATCCTTTTTGGATTCAAGAAGAATAATCCAAGTAAATCTAGCGTAGTCATCAACTACAATAAAAGAGTATCTCTTTCCACCAAGAGATCTAGTTCTCTGATTGGTCCAAACAGTCCATGTGGAGTAATTGAAGGGGTTGAGGTATCTAGTCTCGGTTTTGGCAAAGAATGAGGTTTTTTTTGCTTTCCACATTGACAAGCTTTGCACAATTTGTCCTTTTTTGAAGGGTATTTTGGGTAGGCCTTTTACTAGGTTTGAGTTGGCTAGTTTTGAGATGCTTTTCAGTGTTTAGGTGAGTCAATCTTTTGTGTTATAGCCATGACATATCGACTAAAGGAGAGAAGGCAATGGACATCTCAAGAATCCACAATTTCAAGGTTTAGACAAGAGAGGTTGCCTTTTCCGATTCCAAAATGAGAATAGATTTGTTATTGACATCTTCGACAAGGTAAAGTGGCTTTTGGAACAAACAACATGATATCCCTTATCACAAATCTAACTCAAGGCTAATCAAATTGTGCTTGAGACCCTCTACATAAGACACATTAGTGAAAATAATGTCTTTAGTAACAAGGTTTCGATCCTTTGACTTTGGCTTGAGAATTGTCACCAAAAGTTACATTTGGACCATTTTTAGGAACATATTGTTGTAACCACTCCTTGTTGAAAGTCATGTGCCCGTCGCATCCATCGCCCAAGTACCATATTCCTTTCCTAGGTTCCTACAAAACAGAAAAATACATTTATGGTACCCTTTATTCTTTTGGGGTCCAAAGGATTAGAATTTCTTTGGTACCCTAGCTTTGTTCATTGCCTCTTTCCAAAATACCGGTTTAGGGCATTATAATATCCCATGATTTGCAAACATATAGGGTGTAGGAGCATTTGGTTGGGATTGATTAGGAAACCGGTTGGGAGAAAAGAATTGGTTTTGGTTGTGAAACCGAGAGTGATTTTGAAAGCCGTTTGAGTGGGATGATCTAGGGAAGTATTTTGACTAGCATGGCTTCTTCCACTGGAGTATGGCCAGTTGGGTCTTTGTTGTTTGGTATATGAATGATGGTTGTAGAATCTTTGGTCCGGGAGATCTCGCTGTCCATCATGTCTTGCTTGTCTAGAGAGATCTCGCCGTCCACCATGTTTTGACTTTCTAGGAGATCTTTGGTCGTCCAGCTTGTCTTGTACCGGGTTTGTCTTCACTTGCTCCTTGATTCCTTTCTTTTGCCAAATGTAATTACCTTGTTGCCTTTGTTTGCTTGTTTTTCTTTGCCTTTGATTGGCTTGGACTTGCAATATGAGTCTCATCAAAGTGCAAGAGGGGCTAGGTGGAATTGTTACATCGGCGTGGCCGGAGCTAGCTTCATCCATTTTTCCCTTTTTCTTGAGATCTTCCTTGGCTCAATAGGATAGACATTTTCTTGGGCTTTGACATAGTTCATGCTTTCAAGAACCATCTTGTCAATAGCCCTTTCATCAACAGAGGGGTATATGTGTTCATAGTAGGATTATTAGCTCCAATCCCCGATTTGTCACTTGGGTGTCTTCGTAGTAGCTAAAGGGTCAAGGCTTTTCCAGAGTCGCTCCGTGTTTCAAACTTCTTTCTAAAGGATTCATTTTCCTTTTCAAGGTTGATGTTAATTTGTTGGTTTCTAAAAGTTTAGAATTCATACTGCCCGGCTTCATTAGCTTTTTCAAGCATAAGGTTTTGAACTTTCACCTTGGTTGGCTCTTTCAAGGCTATCAATGGTTTTACTTTGGGATAGATTATCAACGAGCAATGAAGCAAAGCCGTTTGGTGTCTTTTATTTGAATTAAAAGAGTACTAACTAATTGCTTAAATTCTTCATTATTTAAAGAGTTAAATTGAGGTACTGCTTTAGTTCTTCAAGCCAACGCCTAAGGCTTCAAGATCTTCTTCATTGTCCGAGTCTTCATCATCTCCACCACTCAAGCATATCATTGCTTCTTCTCCTTCACTTCTCTGCAGTCACTATAGTCACATCTCCTCATCACTAAACTTCTAGATGAGTCGCAATCAATACTTGCTTCTTTTGTTCTTCTCATTCTTCTTCTTTGTGCGGTAAATAGTAGCAGCTTACAATTCCTTGAACCGTGAATAATCTCCTCAGAGTATGAGAACTTCTTACCGTCTCGATTTTCCCTGTGTTTCCTTGGTTCAGGGGCAATCGATGAGTAATGTCCAGCTTACAAAGCCAAGCATTCAACTTTCTTTTTGTGTGGTTTTCTTTGATCGTAAGTGGGATGGGCTATAGCTTCTCTCAAAGGAGTTCTTATGTGCTCTCAAGGTATTTCGAGCATCCATGGATAGCGAGACTCAGTAGATTCCTCGAGACAAAGGCCGCTTGAGGAAGGCTTACTTTTGGAGGGAAAGTTAAGAACCATAGAGTCAATGTTCTTGTTGGGTAATTGGCTTTTGAGTGGTTTCTTGGGCAAAGCCTAAGGCCTAAGTGGTTTGTGAAATGGAGGGAACAAAGGAAATGGGGTTTTATCATTCCTTCTAGTTCATAAGCTTCAAGCTTTCCAAAGTATTGTTCAACAAGTCATGCAGTACTCCATTCCTTGAGCCTTCTCTCTTATTGGTAGTAGCTACCTTCCTCATATTCTCGAGGAAGGTTGGAGTATATTTTCGAGACACAAATCTTGGTTCTCAAAAGTTTTTACCATGATCAGCAATGGATCTTACTAAATCTTCAAACCTCTGGGTTTTGCAAAGACTTACTTTCTCACCTGTGGTAGAATTTCTAAAATTGTCAGTCGTCATGTCTAAGAAGCGTTGTATAGGTTTTCTGGGTCTCTAACACTAGAGTTTTTCTCCTTCGAATTTGCAATGGACGCCAGTTCCCGTGCAAATTTTTCAGCTGGCTCTTTTGCAATTTCTTGTGCTAGGGTGGAGTCATTAACACTCTTTTTGGAGTAATGTTTTTGACTTTCGGATTAGCACTAACAAGTCAGTTTTTCGAATCAGTCCTGCACTCTGGGATTTATTTTGGCTGCTAGGTCCACCATTTGAATCTAGGGCCACATGTGGCAAGTGACTTCATTTTCTAGCACAAACCAGTTCCGTGATGTTGTTTGCATCTAAGGGTAGGTTTTGATTTTTGAAGTATATATTTCTAAATGATCCACAAATATAACAATGTAGGGAATGTCTTTCTCATTATTTCTCCTTGGTTTCGAGGCATGGTAGAGTTGGTAATTGATCCTTCATGTTGTTAGGACTTTTCAGTGTGTGAAGACAAGCTTTGATACCAATTGAAAGTGTCCTGTTTACTTCTAATCAAGATTGAAAGGTTAGATAGTTAAGCTGATACACTTGAGGTGAGCCTTCTTAGTTCAAGCCGATATTAACCGGACTTTTACAAATGCAAAGTGTTAAATGTAGCAAATGGAATAAAAGTATGTTTGAAATAATGTAAAGACACAGTGAATGGGTGTATGTGTGTGTAGATGTGTGTGTGTGTTGTGTGATAATACCAAATGAACACAAGGAATTTTAAGGTGGTTCAGAGTTCACTCCTCCTACGTCCACCCTCACCGTCAACCTTGACAAGCGAGATCAATCCACTTGGAAATCTAGTCTCCCGTTAAGCATTTAGCAAAGGATTTGGATAGGCAAGTTCTTTGAACGCCCTCTTCCTCTAATAAGTACGGTCTATTAGGGATTTATGCTCTATACTAAGCTAAATTACAATACCCACTTAAAGTCAGCCTTTAAGTGGTTTTACAATTCGCCTTATACACTCCGAGATCGCCAGACAAGTGTCTTGATGTCGTTTTTTGATTGTCAATATAAAGCCGAGAAGGGTTCGAGATAAGGTTGTAGAAGTTGTGTGTTACAAGTTGTGTATATGCCCTGGCCTTGGAGGAATCCTTTTCCAGGCTTGAACATAGTCATGGAGTGGGGACAAGGAGACAAGGTAGTAAAATGTGTAAAATGAGACGCATTAGGAGCCTCTCGTTGACTCCGGAGAAGGACATAGCCGGGAATCTGCAACCATTTGATGCATCTTCATGGATATGAGCCGTGTCAACATATACACAGGGAGATATTGGGCAACGCACATCTTGATCTCTCAAAGGAATACTTCATTGCCGCTCGATGTTCAAGATCATAGTCACAGAGAGATGAAGTCTCAGCCGTTTTGAGAAATCCCTAGCCGCTGAGCTTTTGGTTTTTTGATCTAGAAGGTTTAGGCACATATGTAATGTTCTATATGAAAATGTATACATGCTCCATATGTAAAATGTATACATTAATGTATATGCATTGGCTCCGATTATCGCAGCTATTGAATCATAGCCGTCAATGATTTATAAGATAGCAAGTGGCTCACCACAGCCAGAGTCATATGTTATCTTGGCTGTCCGATAACATATGATATATTTCTTTATCAAAACCTTTTATAACTACGCTGCTTACATTGTTAGGTCCTAACACATCCGTATGTGAGAATGGGAAGTATGATGCCATAAGGAAAAGGTGAGCTTTAAGGGTTCATTTTACCATAATTATTCATATTGAGCTCAGTTCTTGATTCTCGCCTTTCATTCTTTTGATGGATCATCAAGTAAAGCATGCACTGGGGCCCGCACAGTTGAAGCAGGTGGGTTCTTTGCTTATGCTAGGAAAGCCTGGGAGCGATTCTGTCTTTGGCCGCTTAGATTTGAAAAAGGT